>LZPO01055883.1:28037-38491 GCA_001675575.1 Neotoma lepida
ATCTTTTTAATGTAAAAATAAATAAATAAATTAATTAATTAAAAAAAAATAAAAATGAATGTTTATGAACAAGTGTTTGAAAAACATTGTGCATATCATGTTATCATATGTTAAATCTGGCTCACATTAACACATTAAAGACAGTATTTTCCAACACCTTGGAAGTCAATTTCCAAACTAAGACATTGTCCCAATGACTCACACACTTTCCTCCACCAAGAAAACAAACAAACAAACAAACAAAANCCCATTTTCTAAGTTAATTTTAGCTGTGTTGGATGATCTCAATTTTTCAAGTTCAGTGTCTCCTGTCTAAATGACTGTATGAAGTGGATTCTGCTCTCTCTACTCTTCTGAGGACCTGCCCAGGTACCCTGATCATCAGGTGGCATTATTTCCTACATCTCAGTGAAACCTCAATCTTTTTTTGTTGTTAGGAATATTTTTTATTCATTTTACACAGATCCCCCTCACTTCCCTCCCCCCAACCTCACCCCCAACCCCACTCCCCATTTCCTCCTCCAAAAAGGTAAGGCCTCCCATGGGGAGTCAGCAAAGCCTGATACATTCAGTTGAAGGAGGTCCAAGTCCCTCCCCCCTGCATCAACACTGTGCAAAATGTCCTACCATAAGGCTCCAAAAGGCCAGTTCATGCACCAGGAATAGATCCTGATCCTTCTGTCGGGGGCCCCTTAAGCTACACAACTGTCCTGCTTATGCAGAGGGCCTAGTCCAGTCCCATGGAGGCTCTACAATTGTTGGTCTAAAGTTCATGGGTTCCCACTAGCTTGGAAACCTCAATCTTGATGGAAGTTCTCAGCAGCCCATTGCCACATGTCTGAGGTTCAGTTGCATGTTGTCTGGTTTCATTCCCAATGAGTTGGTAGTGTGTGTCTTCAGTTGCAGGAAATTCACATCCTCTTTCTCCAAGATAACCTCTTCTCCTTTTCTACCATGGACTTTCATCAATTTTATCTCCTTTCTATTCTCACCGATTGTTCCTATAATGTAATACTAATGTACCAAAATCATTACAAAACAGCACAATTAAACATATAGAACCTCAATTCTATTCCCTTCAGCTATTGTCATAGCTCTTACCATTTAAAACTTTCTGTAATAAATTTCTCCATTTGCTCTCTTCCTTCTAATCATGCAGAGTAAATAAATCACAAATCTAATTTTGATCATATAATTTGCTCTCAATTGATTTTCAAACACTTATCCACAAGTGTTTCATTGTTTGTTTAAAAAAAATACTTCACTATCAGTTGAAAAATACTTTAAGAAAACCAATTTCAAGTTTCTCAGTTTCCTTTTTTTAATTTTTTTGAGAATTGCGTACATACATTTACACCATTCCCACTCTTCCTTCCCTGCCCTTTAACTCCTCCCATGTCTCTGTCTTAATCCCTCTAAAATTCATGACCTCTTTTTTCTTTAATTATTATTGTTACACATATAGAACTAGATAGATAGATGGGAAGAGATAGATATACCTATACATCTATAGAGAAATATATCTACATACAAATTATATGATTACAACATGCTGAGTGTATCTAGTGTATTGCTTGGATATAGATGTGTTTAATGGCTAACCACTTGGGATTAGACAACCTATCAGGGTGCATGTCCCTGGAGAAGACTAATTCACCTGCTTTCAGTAGCCATTAATTGCCATTTGTTCTTTACCCAGGGGTGAGTTTTTGTTAGACTATGGCTCTTGGGATAAACATCATNGCCCCAAGTAGCACAGCTTCATTCAAACTATATGTGTGTATGCATATGTGTATTTTTAATTAATTAAAATATAACTGCATAATAATCCACCCAACATCTCCTATACTCTTCATTTTATCTCAAATTCATGACCCCTTATTCTTTAATTGTTGTTGTTGTTGTTGTATGTATGTGTACAAATATGTAAATGAAATCTGATGAGTCNGTCTAGTCTTGCTTGTGTGTACATAACTTAGTGCTGACTGGTTGGTATTGGATAACCATTTAAGGAACTCAACATAAGAGACTAACCCTCTCAGCAGTCTTTAATTGCCTGTAGCTCTTCACCTAGGAGTAGAGCCTTGTGAGACCCCTCCACCCATGTTGGCATGTCAACTAGTGTTGTCATCATGAGGGTATTGTTTAAGTATCTATATTATTGAGATTTGATGGGCATAGCTTCCATATTATATCTAGAAGACAGTCTTGCAGTAGACTTCTGTTCCTCTGGCTCTTAGAATCTTTTTGCCCCCTATTCTACAATGTTCCCTGATCTTAAAGTGTAGGCATTGTGCTCTAGATGTATCAACTGGAGNTGAGCACCCCATGGTTCTCTTCATCTTTGCCCATTGTGGATCTCAGCAGTAATTACCAGATGCTGCAAAAAGACNTTTCTCTGATGAGGGGTAAAAGATTAATTTATCTGCAGGTGAAAGGTTAAGCATTGAGAATGAAGTTAGGAATTATACTGCTTTAGGAAAATAGATGTATTTTTAAGTAAACATAAAACAATGCTTGCCTATGGTTTTTGCANTCATCCTTAAGTGTTATTCGTCCTTCCTCTTCTCTATCCCTGTGTCTTACTCTACCTCCCCCTTTCCAGTTANTTCCTCCCTACCTCCTCCACTTCCACTTTCATAGCACCTGTATNCTATCATCCTTTTTCCTCNGCCACCCTGGTTACTTTTCACTTTCCTTTCTCTGTGTGATTTGTGTAGGATGTGTAGTTCACCTGAACATATGAGTCTATAACTATTGTTATTTTTTTTTAATATGTACTTCTTTTGATAAAATTAGGAGGAAAAGAAGGACTATTTACAAAATGAGAAATAAAGGAACAAGTTCGTGTTGCTTTTTTGTTGTTGATGGCTTGTTTTATGAGACAGGGTCTCAGTTTTTAGCCCAGGCTGGCTTCCCTCCACCTGATCATCTTCCTGCCTCCTCCACAGTGCTGGAATTATGGACATGAGCCACCAAGCCTGGTCCTTGTTGCCTTTTCTCAAATGCTAATTTATTTCCACTGTGCTCCGATTTGGAAGTCCCAGAAGTGNTGAATCTTAACACCTCAGGGTAGTTATCTATTTTCTCTCAGTAACTTCTTAATGGGCCACATACAAATTAAAGATTTCTCAATACATTGCAATTATGCACTTCCTCCAGGAAACCTAATAGTGTTACTTTAACCTGGACTTTTATTCACATCAGACATCCATCAAATTCTTAGTCTTACATCCAGATCTGTAGAAGCTCATGTACATTTTAACAAGCTCCACACAGAATTTTCCCACCCTCAGTGAGGTATGTTTAAAATGCAAAAGAGTTCTGAATTTAGGTTTAAAATTTGTCCTAAAACTATTCCTTTTATTCCTGTCTAGAACCCTCTTACTATCAAGGGGTAATTCTCCTTGTACTCTAGAAAGCCTCACTGAAATTGCAAGGAAAATAATTTTAATTACGGTGACAGAAAAATCAATATATTTCCTCTCAGCAGATTGTTCCTTATACGCTCATTTAAGAAGTTAAATTGTATTGGGCATAACTTATATGCACATTATACAGTTTAGTATGTAAATGGTATCTCCCATCATAATGATAGCCAGTTTTGTAAGCAGTATTTAAAAGCAAACTATCTTGGCTCTGTGCAAATCGAAATGCTTCCTGTGAATAGAATTTGTTTTCTGCATATTGCCTTTCTTGGTCTTTATATTTTATTTTGTCTTTTTCCCCTCCTGTGCATTAACTATATACTTTACCTTTAATTCTCTTCCCAAAATGCTAAACTCCAATTACAGCTGCTGAAATAGGACAATATAAATGTTGAACTGGAAGCTAAAATACCCTTATATTTCAGAGATTGAACTCGCACTGTTTTGTATTGAGACCAAAAATCTATGAGTGTTTCAGTTTCTCCCACCCTCACCAACATTTTTCTACTGTCTCTTTGGATTATATCCCAGTTGGTATGAAATAATTATGTCTCTGTGACCTTTATTTCATTCCCTGATAACCACTTTATATGTGCTCATTGCCTTGTCATATACATACATATATATATATATATATATATTTTTTTTTAAATAAAGTCTATATAATTCCTTTGCCCTTTTCTGGGGTACTACGTTCATTATTGGATTTAAGAGTTCTTTGTGATATATGTGATTATATATATATGTGTATATACATATATTACTTCACATATATATTATATCCATACATATGTGTACATATATGTATATGTGTGTATACTTATATATGGATGTGATATAATAATATACACATGTGTGCATATATATGGATATTATATATATATATATCATCAAACACAAACATATATTATGTGGATGTAATTCTTTTGCCAGATTTATGACTTGAAAAAGCTTTCTGCCATTCTGTGATATCTTTGAAACATACAAGTTATGATAAAGATAATTTATTGGCTTGTTGTCGTTACTTATGGTTTTCCTAAAAATCTAAGAAATCATTGGCTAATCTTGGACCACAAAGATTTACTCCTGCATTTTCTTTTCAATATTCTAAATTCTTACATTTAGCCCTTTGATATAATTTTAGTTAACTCTCATATACATGCTGTAAAGAAGCAATGATTTGCCTGTTAATATAAATGTTTATTGCTTGGTTCTCAATTACATTCCATTAACTTATATATCGGCGTATAATCCAATACTATCTTACTTGCAGCTTTGAAATAAAAACAGGGAAATATAATTCTTCCAAAATTGTTATTGTTAAGGTAATTTGGCCAAGTATATTTATATGTAAATTTTAGGATCAGCTAGTACTTTTTAAAATCTAATATTGAGAGTAACTGATATAAAAAGACTCATAATGTTGTTACATTTATTTGTTCCTCCTTGTATTTTTTTGGCATTTTTTTTGCCTTAATCTTCTCTTATAGTTATTCTTCAGCATTTTATTATTCACAAATCTATTTTAAGTAGGAACAATTTTCTCAATTGTTTGTTTGCTCATTGCAAATGAATAGAAATATAATCTGTATGTTTGTATGTGACACACACACCAAAATATATATATATATACATATATAGACTGTATATGTACACACATATATGTGCATATATATATATATATATATATATATAGAGAGAGAGAGAGAGAGAGAGAGAGAGAGAGAACATTCAAGGAATAAAGAGCTTGCCTTGCACATACAAGGACCAGGACCTGAATTTGATCCCAGGAACACATTTAAGAATGCTAGGAATGGTAGCACACCCTGGGAAGCTGGAGGTAATAGGCTCCCTGAGCCTCACTGGCCAGATAGTCTAGCCAAATTGGTGAGCTCCAGGCCAGTGAGAGACCACCTCCCAAAGGATGTAGACAGTATTCATGGAGGTCACACTGAAGGTTTTCTTCTAATCCTCCACACACACATGAACCCAAAACACATTTGAAACTGCACACACCCTCATGTCCACATACACACATACATGTACATACATTTATAAAAATACATAAATACAGAGTTAATAAATTAACAAGAAAGCCACTAGGGAGGAAGATAAGGATGGTTGCTAAATTTAGGAAGTTGTGAGTAAAATCCACTGAAACTGTCTGTATTAGACTGTCTTCTTCCATCTCCTTCCCTGCTGTCCCTTCCAGCCTTCCTTTTGGTTTGTGACAGGAACAGCACTGGGCCTCCTGTGTAACCCTGAGTTACACTGCTGGCCCCTTTTCATCCTCACAATACCACATAGTGAGTGGTGAATTTCACCACACTCAAAACTCTGACTGTGTTCAAATCATATCCCAAGATTTGCAATACCAGATATTCTGGTTTATCTAAACAGTGATGAACTGTTTTAGAATACATTTAAGAATTTCTTAGTTAGGTTTATCCTTTGAGACCTCAGATTTAAATATTTCNATGTAAACCCAAAGCATTGTTTAGTCCAGGGCTAATTATCTAATTATGGCAAACCACTTCCAAGTATTTTACTAAGTTCCCTGGAATCACAGTTTCCTGTTGGGCTGGTGGGAGCCGGCACCCCTAGCCACTGCTGGTTCTTCTCACCACCTAGCATTCTTTCCTTACACGTACACACTGCAGGGTGTTCTTCTAGATACTTTGATGGGAACTCTCTGATACTGCTTTCATTTCTCCTGCTTGACTACAAATAAGAAAATTAGATTGAAATTGCTTCAGACCTTTGTTGCAATCTGTTGCAAATATTTTTTCTGTTGTTGCAAAAGGGCATCCACACTTGTGAATAAATATGAACAATAGATACATTCTGACCTTGTTTGCTACAACAAGTGGCTTCCCTGTGACTCAGTTTGCTGGCCCTTCTCCCAATTCAATCTTTTTATTACTTTGGATACTTTTGTTGAATGAATAGAGAAAAATTGGTTTTTCAGATTCACTCTGTGACCTCATTTGAAACCTGTAATTTACTATGTATATCTTACTGCTTTTGTTTTCCTTTCTGTCTTTCAGGACTGGGAATTGAACCCAGGCCTTCCACTTGCTATCTAGACTCATGGCTCTTTTAAAATTATGATGGCGGCATTCTTTGACCTGACCAAAGTGTAGTGACGTTCTTCACCTCCTACTTGTGGATAATCTTTACATTTATAACCACAAGCTTAGTTTATTCAATAGCATCGCAGCCTTACCTTCTCTTGACTTNATGATTATCTAACATCCCACCTCTTTTCCTTTAGTAAACCAGTGAGTCATGTTTCTCTCATGCTTCCTCTATNGTCTTTCTTTTGCCCTTGTGTATCTTCTTGTTGACTCTAACACACAGGAGTGTAAGCTTAAGATCTGCCATTCACAAAGTGTTCTCCATCCAAACAATTCCACATCTTGTGCCAGCAGTTCTATATGATATATAATTATATATATTACATTATATATAACTTATATATTATTATCATATATCGATGTCACAGTCCTTCTAGAGCTTGCTTTGTATTTCTCCTTAACATGGTAGAGTGAGCTGTGTCAGCATTTTCCTGTTTACAATAAATCATCCCGTGATTTGCAAAGAAGAAATATAGTATATTCTGAATTGATGAAACATGAGAATTTTATCACCATGTTTCTGGTTGTATTCTCACATCACATGAGTATTTGGATTCTTTAATGTTATAATTGTCATTTGACATATAAAACCAATAATGCCAGTACTATGAATGGTAAGAAATTGGGTTATTGAGATTATCTAAGTTAGACCCAGGAGATGGTTTAGTGGTTAAAGCACTTGTCCAGCAAGCATTGGGGTCCTGAGTTCAAATCCTCAGAATTCATCCAAAATGCTGGTGGGTATGGTGGTCCATTTGCAATTTCAGTCTCAGAAGGCAGAGGTGTGATCTCCAGGGCAAGGTGACTTACAGTTCTAAGAGTAGGTAGTCCTATCACAATTTCTGAGTTAGAATGANAGACCATGCAGTGAGTCAGGTGTAAGAGATATAGAGGATAATGATGACACCAACGTCAGAAGACGTATTTAAGGACTTATAAATAGTGCCTATTTACTTTAATATATAGGCATTCAATTTAGTACCTAGAGAATTTGATCTTTTAGTCTCTTTATATAATATTATACATTTAAAAAGGTTTGGCTCATAAATTAGAAAATTTATTTTTTCCCTTTTTCTAGTTTTCCCTCTATGTGTTTGGGATGTATGAGTTTGTATGCGTGTTTTCACATATGTGTGCTTGCATGTGTCTGCATGTGTACTGTAGCATGTGGACATCTTCTGATGTACTCTGGCATTCTTAGAAAAATATTTATATTGTCAAAGAAATCATAAAGGGTATTATAAATTGCAAAAAAATGAGGATAAATTTGAAATATTATTTGTCTTATGTTTTAAAAATAATTTTTTGAGAATTCTATGCAATGTATTTTGAACATATTCATCTTCAACTTCTCCCCTTTTCTCTCTCTTCCTCCTCCCATCCCTTCCCACTCAACTTTGAGATTTCTTCTTTTATCTTGAGCTTTTCTTCATTCTCCTTCAGATCCCAATTGTACTGTCCAGATGGTCTCAGGATTGCGGTCTGCTCTGGTGTGTGGTCTTACTTTTCTGTAATGATAACCTTTAAGAGTTTTGAATTTGTGTTTGTAGCAGTTACCTTAAGATAACAATGCATTCTTGAGCAGTACAAATTGAGCATTATCATCAAATACTTTTATTTATTCTCATTGTTTCCATCATGTTCTGAAAGGTAAAAAAGTGTAGTATCATATTTTAGGAAATGGACAGATTATCAAGGGTATGTGCTCAATTAGCTACTGAGTCAAAATACATATTTTGCTGAACATGAAGTGTGCAGTCATTTCTGGGCTACAAAAAAATGGATCTACATTGTCCCAACAGCCTTTGTTCAAGTTAGGCATTGGAATAAAGGGCGAGTCCTAGAGAAGGCATAGGTAAGAACCATGAGGAGAGAATGGGCTGAAAGGCACAGCATCCTGATAGAAACTGGCAATCTGTGACAGAGCCTTGAAGCCAGGGAAGTTTCAAGTGAATGCATTTATTTAAAATTGTAAAGCCCAATTTAGCCATAAACAGAGGAGATGTCAGTGTTGCAAGCACAGGAATGACTGATCTCATGACAATTACTGTGAAGATGAAAAACATAATGTGAAAAATGACTACTTTATTTGTCGAGATTTGCATTTGCTATGTAAATTTATAAAATCGGAGAAAAACATTTGCTAAATGAAAACCATGTTGTTCTAAAGCAGAGGCACTTACCCAAACAGTGTCACTTTGGCAGGTAACCACTAACATCTTCAGGTCACGGCGACTGAAAACAACACAGGGAAAGGACTGCTGCTCTGTTTGATATTTTCCTTAATTTTCAGAGAAGCTCTGGATTTTTCAGCTCCCTTTCTTATACCTGTTGCTTTTATGCTGTCTACTGTGGTTGACAGAAATGCACTTGGCACTGAGAGAAGAGGGGAGAATGACTAGGNTATGGGCATGANCCTAACACACGTTAGTACTGAGAAAAGACACCAGAAGGAGATGACAGAGAAAAGGGGAGGTGACTTTGCCTATTATTGGCCTGCATCTGAGTTATAGATTTCTGAAAAATCAAAATTTTATTTAAAATATAAATAGAATCATATCTATATCATCTTAAATATATTGATCTTCAAATTCAGTTTATAATTATGAACTAAATATTTAACTCCATAATTTTCTAAGAGGACCACTTGTATTTTTCCAGAGACAGTATGATAAAAGTGTAATTTGGTTTTTAAAATATTAAAAATAAGCCCTCACTTCAATTTTGTAGACAAAGCAATAATGAATATTTTAAGTATTTTCTTAAAAGCACCGATGTTCAATTATCTCAGAAGAATATTAAGAATACTCATGATTTCTTGAATTTTCAAGAAGTGAATATGTAAACTGATCATTCANTGTTGAATTTGCTTACTGTTCCTTTGTTGAATCACTAAGACTCTATGTTTCTGTTTCTTTCATAATCTGAATTGATTTCTTTATGCCATCAGGGCCTAACACTAATGTACAAGAATTTAAAAGTGTTCTGAAGATGTATTAAAGGAATATAGTACCTAGCCTGTCATGGCTCCTGAGGACTTATACTTTGTATTATGTTAATAACCTTATTATAAAGTAGATGTGACAGTCTAATACTTGTGTAAGGAAAAGCAAATAAGTAACAGGAAAATAACTTAATATTGAGCACCAAGAGTCACTCTGAGTGTTATATGATCCCTGGAGAATAGAGGACAATATTTGATGTTTTATATTCATCACCGTCATGGTCATCATAAATATAACCATCATCATTACCATCACCACTATTATCATCACAATTACTATCATCACCATCACTATGATCAGCATCAGCATCAACACCATCATCCATCATTTATGTGGTGCTGAGGATAGAACTCAGGACTTGCTACATGCTAGTCGAGCTCTGTATCCCTGAGTTANATTTTCAGCCTTATAGTTTTAAATTAAAATGACAGCCTACAGAATGGGAAAAGATCTTCACCAACCCCATATCTGACAGAGGGCTGATCTCCAAAATATATAAAGAACTCAAGAAACTAGACATCAAAATACTTAACAATCCAATTAGAAAATTGGCTATAGAGCAAAACAGAGAATTCTCAAAGGAAGAATCTCAGATGGCTGAGAGACATTTGCGGAATTACTCAACATCCTTAGTCATCAGGGAAATGCAAATCAAAACGACTCTGAGATACCATCTTATACCTNTCAGAAAGGCTAAGATCAAAAACACTGAAGACAGCTTATGTTGGAGAGGGTGTGGAGTAAGGGGAACACTCCTCCACTGTTGGTGGGAGTGCAATCTTGTACAGCCACTTTGGAAATCAGTATGGCGGTTTCTCAGAAAACTGGGAATCAATCTTCCTCAAGACCCAGCTATACCACTCTTGGGAATATACCCAAGGAAT
>LZPO01055884.1:4520-17004 GCA_001675575.1 Neotoma lepida
CTGAATAGCATAGGAGAGTTACATGATATATGCTATTGATTTTTAGTCTGTGATTGAAAATGCACATTTTAAATGTTTATTTAAATATCCATAAAATGTGTATTATAATGGTAACAATATTAAAGGCAATATTAAATATGTTTTTAATTCACATTGTCATTAAATGCTAACTTTTCAGTCATCAAAAGCACTGTGTTGTCAGGAAAAATGTGATTTGAAAAAAATCATTTTCATTATTTCATTGAATGTCTAAGTAAAATTAAGAAGGCATAAGAGAGAAATGAGTTGTGCATATTTTGTAGTGCTCTTAATTNTAAATCATTCAAAACTTAGACAGAAATAACATATGCTTAGAATAATAACTGAGTGATAATATTTGGGGCTTCAATCCAAAGTAAATAAAAATCTACAAGGAATGACACAAACCTTCACTTTGAAGCATAAGGAATTGCAGATGATGGACATGTAGAATTTTAAATTATCTACCATCTTTTACAAATGACACGTCTGAAAATCTAACAGTCACTATCACCTCTGACAGACTATCACATCCCTATTTAGTTTTTTATTTATCTCTGTCAAGCTGATCCATGGGTGTAGTCCCCAAGTCATCCAAACGAGACATGGCATTGATCACTGAAATTTATGATATTTTGAAGATCANACCTGATTAATGGCACAGTGATACTCCCTGTAACTCGACAACCTCATTCCTTCACAGTCAGAGCTGCTAACATGAAGAAATTGTGGGAGGAATTTTAGATAAAGTGGAGACTGGCATAAATCCTGGGGTCTTCATATCCTTGCAATTAGAAAGACTCATCAACTCTTTAGAGTACAAAATAATTTTTAAAGCATTCTGTCCAAATACTGGCTTCTCAGGAATGCATTGACTTAATTACACAACCCAAAGACAACGTGAAAAATATTTTAAAGTCATTAGACTCCTAACAGTCTAACAGTATCTAACATGATAGTGCTTCATCAGATAAGTCCTATTGACCGATTCTCCGATGAGTCTCTTCTCTTTAACTATATTAGCATGCTTGAGCCACATTTTACTATTTTGTTCTCTGTCTGTCTGTCTCTCTTTCTCTGTCTCTCTCTGTCTCTCTCTGTCTCTCTGTCTCTCTGTCTCTCTGTCTCTCTCTCTGTCTCTGTCTCTCTCTCTCTCTCTCTCTCTCTCTCCTGCTCTCCTCTCTTCCCCCTCTTTGAACTTTCTCTTTGGAGTCTGTATGCTCTTCATTGTTTTCTTATTGCATCAGTTACTTTGGTGATAAGTGAATTCATGCTCCATTCTCCTAGGTGGTCTTTTCTCCCCAAACAACCAAACTTTGGAATAAGTTTTGCTCAATCTATAAATCTTGAAAAGATCACAATCCAGGGTGGTATAGCCCTGGGCAAATAAATGTAAAAACAAAACATCTACTGGAGAACAAAGTAAAATCAATTAAGTGAACATGAATAAAATCCTTGGATATGTTCTCCACATTTCCTGAGATCCCTTTCATTTTGTCAATATTGGTGTCCTCATTTGTGTGTAGTCAACATCGCCCTTCTTGGAATTCCTGCTTCCCACGGCAGTCTGTGGACCTCACACGTATCTCACACATGGGAAATCTGTGGTCTGTGTACACCTGCCTTCTCCCTACATTCCACAAAAGATGGGTTCACTGTCCCCAGCTGCCAAGACCTTTTAAAGTTCTCTCCATGTATCTCATCATGCTATTAATTCCTTTCCATTACACATTATTTCGTCTGTAAAATTGCACATAATAGAAAGGAATGCCTTTCACACATTTCAAAGACCCTTAATTTTATCACATACAAAAATTTAAGTCCTTCTGAAGCTTACACTCCTAAAAACCAAGGTGGGAATTCCCATCAGCTCCCCTGTGGCNTGGCAATGTCTGCTGTTTGTTCTCAGGCCTCCTTTTCTTCTTCAAAGCAGAGGTTTGTGTTTCCCAAATGGTATTCATGAGCTTTGTTTGCTGGTTTCATTCNGATTATCATAAACCAGCTATCAGACACTTGAAGATAAAACACTTAAAATAAAAAAGGGAAACAATGGTAATTTAAGNTGGTGTCTTTATACACAGCAAATGGAATTAAAGGAGAAACATTTCTGCCTGATGACTTGTCTCTAGCACATTGGCATAGGGCTAAAAGTGACCAATGAATGGAGATTAGACATGATCTGAGAGTTTTCATACTTGACTGCTAGGGCAGGGTTAAAGCTCTATATGCTTTTAATTATTCTTATGCAAAAGTGTGTGTGTGTTTAAATGAAGATTTTTCTTTGCTTTCTATAAACAAGAAAAGTCATTTAAGACTCCGCATTTTTGATCACTGCCAATCTCATCCATAAAGTAGAGCCTNCCAAGTTCAAATTGTTACAACTGACACTTAAGAAACAAATTATCATGGGAAACAGGAAATCAAAATAAATAAATAAATAAAATAATAAATTAATAATTAGGGAAGACTTCAGATCCTACTCTATACAATTTGTCCTCTGCTTGACATCTAGATAGACACCTTACCTGCCCTGGTTTTAAAATGAAACTCAGGTTAACTAATTTTCACGTTTGGAATACTCAGGATTCTGAAAAAATGTGATTTACCTCACACTAATCTTTCCTAGTTCTCATCATGGTATCCTTCCTCTATTGTTGTTTCCTCTCTGTATACTCTCTCCCAACTTATTCATTATTGTAATTTACATAATAGCTCTTAGATGGGCTTTTTAATCTTTGTACTAAAGGGAGAAAATGTAAATGTATACAGGCACAGTGCTCAAGATCTAGCAAAAAAATCAAACTACTCTAGATAAAGTAAAAAACTTTAAATTCAGAGATGGTTGGCATGTCAACATTTGTGTGTGTGTGTGTGTGTGTGTGTGTATGTGTGTGTGTCTTGTTTAGGCAACTATACTGTTGAAATTTCATGGATACAGCTTCCTTGTCATGTCACACTATCTTTGACAGACTTCCTGGTCCTATAGTTTTTATAATCTATCTGCCCCATCTACTACAATGCACCCCAAGTCTTAGGTGTAGGAATTAAGTTGTAAACATATCAGTTGGTGTTAGGCATCACAAATTCGTTTTATCTCTGTATTTTGANCACTTGTAGACTTCTATACTAATTTTCATCTGCTGTAAAAACAACCATTTTGATGACAAGGGAGAGCTACATTTATCTTCGGGTACAAAAATTAATATTTAAAATGTAGTTAGATATTCTACTGGTTTAGGAAAGTAATATCAGTGGGTTCTCTCAGGTATATGGACTTACTAGACATGGGTAGTAAGGTAGTTTATTGCACCAGTAATTAATTCCCTTATTGACCTAGTCTTCAGTCCAATTAGACTGTTACTTACCCCAAGTTAAAAGTAATGGTATTTTACTCTTGGAGATGTCTTTCAGCCTAGTGGCCCATCAATTTACAACTGAGGAGGACTATTGATTGCTTTTGTCCCTTGGTAGCTTGTACAGCATCTTCAGATTCTATGAGAACTGTTCCTCGGGGAGGAGGCTTCCAAGTCTGTTGCAGTTCAGTTCCTCCAAGCTCTGTGTCCCAAATCCATGGTGTCTTCAACAACAGGATCATACTTCCAAGAACTTGAAGGCTACCAGAACAATTGCAGTACTGTATATTGTCTCCAGATTCTCTTGGTTGACATGCCAACATGGATGGAGGAAATCTCCCAGAGCCCTGCCCCTAGATGAGGAGCTACAGTCTACTACTAGCTGCTGAAAGAAGAAGAATAAATCTTCTCCAGAGGCAAGCTACCTGATAGGTTATTAAAGCTCATGTGGCCAGCCTTAAAAATATATGCGTATAAATAACACTAAATGGTCTTAGCAGGTTTTATGCACCTGTGTATGTGTATGTGTATATCAAAAATAATTGAAGTAGTCATGAATATGAGAGGAAGTGGGTGGAGACACAGGAAGAATTTAGTGGAGGAAGAAATAAAAGAATGGAATGGTATAAACACNATACTCATATAAATAATTTTCAGAAATTTATTAAAAATAACTTAAGGCCAATACACTAATAATTAATAACAGTAAACAAACTCAGAAATTTGTGTTTACATGTTCACACATATATGTGTAAATATACACACACATAATTGAAAAAAAGGCAATCATTTTGAGGAGAAGAAATGGGAGAGGATGGAGGGAGGGATATGGGAAGGATTGACTGGAGCAAAGGGAAAGGAGTAATGATGANATTATATTTTAATTAAAATAACAAATAATTTACTGAAAAAGATATTCCTCAGAGGTTATTCATACAAGTGATGGGAAAAGAGGAAGAGCTATTGTGTGCCTAGAAGAATGCAAACAGTCACTCAGAGACAGTGGACTGCCCAGGCTTTGTCAAAGCTAAAACAGAAATTGTCCTGATATGTTCCAGTAAGCACAGGTCCCAGGACTGAAATTTTTATTGTGCTTTTAAAAATCACTTTGCATGGTAAAAGGCTTATAAATAATAAATCCCGACAGACTGTAAAACATTAGAATACAACTGTAGGATGAGGTGCTCTTTAAGCCCCTTGAGATAGGAAATCATAACACATCGTTGGCTCCAGAGTATGACATTATTTCCTTGAGTGATCTCATCTATCATAATAGACTGAGTCAAAATACTTTTGTTGAATGAAAGATAATTCAAAAGAATTTTTCCTTAGCTTTAATTAAGTTATAATTTGACTCAATGGATTTGATATTGAATTTTTACTTCCAAACAAAGAACAGGATGATCCACAGAACAAACAATAAAATAGTAATTTATATAAATTTATTTTTACAATTATTTCCATGATTGAATAAAACTTTTGAAAAGGAATACATANGAAGATTTGAAATAATATATGGCAGGATGGACTTCTGAAATGTGCTTCATATGCACTTCATTTCTGAAGCCNTAATCCTGGTATAATGTGAAAGGTATTTGCAAAGAAAGATAGTAAATCCAGTCTGCATCAATTATTCATCCATTTCAATTGGCAGTGAAGCTAGCAAACATATTCAATGAAAGAGTACTCTTTATTCTCATGATAGCAGCATATATATATATATATATATATATGTATATATATATATAATGGATGGTGGGGGCACCTGGTTTTCACTACTCACAAAAGTTCAGTACAAAAATACTTACATATAGATAAAGTTTTCAAAATGTTTGTTGAAAATGATGACCAAACTACCCAATCTATGATTGTTCTTCTGCCAGATAAAAAGGACTGCTCTTAAATTTCATTTCATAGTTTCTGATTTTCAGAGCCTTTGAGCCATCAGAATTCATATCTGTTACTATGCTTTAATAGCTATGTTTCATGACTTGTTACAACAACCAAATCTAGCACACGTTACTGAGTTTAACANAAACAGAGGTGCGTGCGCACATACACACACACACACAAACATGCACAATCACATATACACAGTTNTGACCTCTGACTTCTTAAAGTTCTATGCAACACATCATTAGTATTTTCATAAGGAAGATTTCAAGTTTTAGCATCTAGAGGCCTAATTAACATCTTCAGGATATGAAGTTGAACTTCTCTTACTTTTGAACTCATATGCAGATAATAAAAGATATTCTAAACTTCTGCCCTGTAAATTGGAATAGTACTGAATTTTGCAAAGAAGGTAAATCACTTAAGTAAACCACGAAAAGAATAAATTAGATTGGGAAGTTGCAATGGCTTCTTTCTCTTCTTTCTTTCTTTCTTTCTTTCTTTCTTTCTTTCTTTCTTTCTTTCTTTCTTTTTTTCTTTCTTTCATTCTTTCATTCTTTCATTCTTTCTCTTTTTGATAAGAAAGTGGTTAACTTTATCTCACTCTATAGTTTTCCATTATCTTCATGTGTTTTATCTCACTCAATTACCTATTTTTCTATGTACTGCTCTGAATCTAAATGACATGTTAACATACTATTTATTTACGTATCTCTATTTATAAATCCATGAGAAACCATGTTCCATTGCTGTCAGAAACTGGCTCATNGCTAAACACTTGAATAAATATATCCCTTTTACTTATTGATAGAAGTGACCAAGTGTTGTGTTACCTATAATAGTGTACATTGTGGTAACAAAATACCTATTAGGGACTGAGATTGCTATTGAAATATTAGTAAAACTTTTACAATTATTTGGATAATACATTATTCTTGAAATTAGTAAATTATAGATCAAAATATATAGATAATTTATCTTTAAGCAAACATTTAAAATTGAATGAACTGATTCTGTTAATGGAAAAATAATTGAAATCAGTACATATGAAAAGTTAAAAAAAAAAGCCAAATTATTGAGTGAAACATTCACAAAGGAGATGTCTAAAAATGTTGACTCAAGTAAAATTAATTACTTCCTAAAAAGGAGAGACAATATCAAAGTGAGGAAATATTATAATTGTAACACAATCAGTAAATATAGTAGCTCTAAAAATGCATAACTNTATAATATTTACAGGTATAACCAGATTAGTCTTCAGATGACGTGAAATAGGCATTCTTCACAAGTTGGTCTGAGAACAGTGCTTACTGACAGCTTGATTTACGTGAGATTGTTCTCAGTAGTGTTTGCTTCTATAGTACTGTGATTTAGGATAGAATCTCCATCTCCCTCTCTCTGGGACAATTAGATTCTTTTCCAGTAATATTCTCCAAATCTGAAGGATAGAGGCCTTAATCAGACATGTCTACTTTACACACTGGATAATCACTTATAGTAAAATACTCATAGCCATAAAAGCAGAAACTAGAAATAATTAGTTCTAATATTATTACATAAAACTTATGAAGGCCAGTATGTTCTTTCTCTAAAGGAAATGGCCATTGCTATTTGATGGCCATTACTTAAATAACTGAACTTTCTCCCGCATCTGCTACTCATTACTCAGAAAAATATTAGCTGACCTTTAGACAGAAAAGCATCAAACTTGGAAACAAAATGAAACTAATGGCCTGGGACTCAGTAAAGNATTTAATTACCAAGAATAGCCCATCATTTTCCCTTCTCTTTTTAAGTCCTTATTCATTTAATTTTTAAAAACAAATACAAGGTAAAACAAACCTGTGTAGTGTAAGAGTATATGGAAAACAAGTGTACATTCCTTAAGTTAGATAAATAGCTAAGGTGTTTCCCAATAGGAAACCCGGAAATTGTGTCTTAATTCATAGAAATTCTTTGTCTATGCAAAGTCCATCACATGTCCAGTGATTTCCTGCTGCAGCTTGCTTCTGTGTCTTCACTTAGTGATCCAGGTTAATTTTATCATAAATGGTTGCCATATCCATCTGTAGGTTCTAAGGTCACTAGGCAGGAAAATTAGAAGTGTCAAACTCAGGCTTATTCTCAAAAACGCAATTTGATCACAGTACCCTGGTCATAAGGAATCACACAGCCACACTTAATTCTAAGCAGTCATTGAAGGCTGCTGCTTACTAATAAGGCAAAGAGATCCAGATTTGGAAGCTCTATTCATAACAGAGTCATGCATGTAAGGATTTAACAAATGGTGTAAAGAGAACATCCACATAAGAAGAGTCATGTTGAAAAAACAAACAAACAAACAAACAAAAAACAGGTGATGGTGGAGCACAACTTTAATCTCAGGATTTGGGAGGCAAAGGCCACCATATCTCTGTGAGTTTGAGGCAAGCCTGGTCTATAAAGAGAGTTAGACAGTCAGGGCTACACAGAGAGACCCTATCTCAAACAAACAAACAAACAAACAAACAAAAAACTAAACAACAGAAACAAAGAGCCACAGGGTAAGCCAAGCACAGGATCCCTTTCCTAGTCAAGCCACTTCCCCATCCTTGAAGGTCACATTATCCTGAGGGTGAGCCTATTAAAAAAAAACAAAACACTGACTTCATGTTCCTGAGCTAAGGAAATCATGAAAGAATGTTGAGCCTAATTAATTTTTCACTAACTCATTTTCTGAAACAGTACAGATTAATTCATCATTATTTTACTTACAAAATTGTTTCCATTGACATTAATCTACTTGTAGATTGTTATGTCAAATCATACTTTAGCCCCTCTCCTTTTTTTTAAACCTACAGCCACCTGTAGGAACAAGTCTAGTTCCAAACTGCTGCCCCCAAATGTTCTTTGTTCCTGAGAGAGCTTGCTGAGTAAGTCTCTCCTCTGCTTCACCATCCCGTCCCACTAAGCTACCCTGTTCTTCCCCACCTAGGAAAGGGATCCTAGAGTCATCTTTATACCCACAGGCCTAGCCCCAGGCCCGTGCTGTGACTCTGCTTTCTTCTACAGCCACGTTTGACTTGTGAGATGTTCTTTTCATACCCTATCTTTCTTTTTGCCTGTTGCCACATCTTCACCCACAGGCCTAGCTTCAGACACATGGTTTGTAAGCTTTCCTTGGTCCAATAAAACAGCTCATTTACCACCTTTACCTGGTCCAGCTCAGAATGCAAAATTTCCTGCACTTGCACAATCTAAGGAAAGGCAGATTATCACATCAGTCNTACAAGAAAAGAAAGAAACCTATGTGGCCAGGTCAAATCACAAAATCAAAACCAATATGAATAGTCAAGACAGTATGGCTGCTATCAACCCATTAGTCTTATGTAAGTGTTCTCTAATGACAACTTCCTATATGAACCCCAGGACACGGAATTTAAAAGAACAGTAATAAACTTTATTGAAGAGTATAAAGAAAACATGAGTAAACACTTCACTGAATTCAGAGAAAATGCCAAATAACATTTCAGTGACTTTCAATAAANTATAAATATATGACTAAATAAAATGATGAAAAAAACTTAGAATTTCAAAACTGAATTTAATAAAGAGATAGAAACATCGAAGGAAATACAACATGAAATGGGGATGGAATTGAAAAACTCAGTATCCCAGCTAGGAAACTTGGGAGAAAGCTATACTAGAATCAAGCAGTAGATGGAAAATCAAGCCTAAATATATAGTAAAGGATCTGGATAAAATAAAATAAGAAAAAAAAAAGAGAAGAGACAAACAAATTTAAAGTACTGGAAAGAAATACACAGGAAGTGTGAAAAACCAACAAAACATTAAATCTTCAAATTATAGGCATAGATGATNGAGAAAAATCTCAGGTCAATGGCCTAGGACATATTTTAATAAAATTATGGAAGAAAACTTCCCCAAACTAAGGAAAGATATACCTATACACATATAAAAAGGACACAGAACCCCAATTTGGTAAGATAAAAAAGGAAACTCCCTAGGACTTATCATAGTTAAAACATTAAATATGAATGACAAAGAAAAAGTATTTAAAGTTGCAAGAGAAAAAAACTGCAAGCACTATATAGGAGAAATTCCATCAGAATAACACATGATTTCTGAATGGAAACTGAGAAGTAGAAGAGCCTGGAACAGTACACTCCAAGTTCTAAAAGACCATTGTTTTCAAACTAGATAACTGTATTCAACATAATTATATGCCGTAAGCGAAGATGAGAGAAAAAAAACTTTCTATGATCCAAAGAGCCTTGGAAACTTCATATCCTCTAATAACAACAAAAACTAAACAACAGTAACAATAAAAAACACTAAGAGAATACTAGAAACAATATTCAAACTGAAGAGAGGAATAAACAGCCAAAAGACTATAAANAAGAAAAACCAACAAATAAAGCTATAATTTCATGAAATACAAAACACAACTAAGAACAGAAAACAATAAAACATCTGTAATCTACACCTTTCAATACTAACTTTAAATAATAATGTCCTCAACTCTTCCATCAAAACACAAAAGCTAACTGAATAACAAACATAAATAAGAAATGAACTTCATCTATCTGTTGTCTACCAGAACCTCAACTCAACTTTAAAGATAGGCATCACCTTGAAGTGAGAGAATGGAAAAAGAGATTCCAAGCAAATGGAATGAGNAAGCAAGCAGGTGTTAACATCCTAAAATCTGACAAAATAGATTTTAAACTAATGGCAATCAGAGGGGTCAAAGAAGGGTACTTCATTCTAATTGACCTAGGAATCAGTTAATAAGAAAAATAGTATAATACTAAACCTATATGAATTCTAGTACACTCATTTCATAAAAAGCATACTAATGGAATTAAAGACAAAGATTAACATCAACCAAATAACTTTAGGTGGTTTCAACACCATACTTTTTCCAATAGATATGTAATCTGAATAAAAAATAAACAGAGAAACCTTAGAATTAACTGACATCTTATATCAAATGAACCTAACAGATATCTACAATATAGTCTGCCAAATGCCAAAGTATGTTCATTCTGATCAGCAGAATATGGAAGCTTCTCTAAAACAAACTACACGCAGGGANAAAAAAGCAAACCTTTAAAAATATAGAAAAATTGAAAGAATCCCATGTATCCCATCTGAACATTATGCAATAAATCTTAAAAATAGAAAGCAAACAAAACTCATGTAAGTATTTAAACATGTAGATATTAAATAGTTCATTACTGAATGATCAATGGGTCAAAGAAGAAATCAATAAAGAAATGAAACAATGTCTGGAACTAAAAGAAAATGAAAATGCAACACAACCAAACCTCTGAAACACATTAAATGACTAAAAAAGACATTTATAGCCCTAAGTACCTACATTAAAAAATAGAAAGCACAAATAAAAGAATTAATGATGCAACTCAAAAAATGTGAGCAAAAAAACAGAACAAACTTAATTCTAACTCAGTAGACAGAAAATATAATAAAAATCAAAGCAGAAATTAATGAAATAGAAATGAAGAATCAATGAATCTAAGAACTATTTCTTTGGCAAGATAAACAAGTTGAAAAGAAAAAGAGATGACCCAAATTAAACAGAATCAGAATCAGACAATGGGAACGTTACAACAAACAACAAAGAAGTGTAGAATGTTGTAAGGCGATGCTTTAAAAACCCGTACTCCATTAAGTTGGGTAACTGAAAAGAAGTGGATGAATTTTTTAATTCATCAAATCTACCAAAATTAAACTAATAAGAGACCAACAACCTAAACAGACCCTTAACAAATGAGATTGGGACAGTAATAAAATGCTTTCCAACTAGAAGAAGTTTAGGCCCAGATGGAGTTACAGCAGAAGTCTACCAAACTTTCAAAGAACTACAACCAATCCTTCTTAAACAAAAGAAAAAGAAAAAAGAAAAAGTCACTCCTAATCTCATTCTATGAATCCATATTACCCTAATCATCCATAGAAGTAAGAAAGACACAATAAAAATTATAGATTGATGCTCCTGATAAACCTAGATGCAAAAATCCTCAAAAAAATACTAGCAAATCAAATATCAGAACATATGAAAAATATCATCTGCCACAATCAAGTTTGGTTTATCCCAAATATGCAGGATTAGTTCAACATACGTAAATCAAAAATATAATAAATCATATAAATTGACTTAAAGAAAAAAATCACATGGTCATCTCAATAGATGAAGACAAAGTCTTTGAAAAACTCAAACATATTTCTTGATAAAATTCCTAGAGGCAGTAGGACTGGAGGGAACACATCTCAAATTAATAATATGAAATATCAGGAGTAAACATGGAGAAAAATTAGAATAAATCACATTAGAGTCTGGAATGAGAGAGGACTGCTCTATCCCCAGTCTTTTTCAGTTTAGTGCTGGAAGCACTAGCCAGAGCAACAGGGCAAGAGAAGGAAATTAAGGTATGCATATNCAAAAAGAAGTCAAATTTTCGCTACTTCTAGCTGATATGATGTTATACATAATACATACCAAAATCCCACGAGGAGAATTCTGGAAATAATCAATAATTTCAGAAAAGTGGCAGGATATAAAATAATAAGTAATCATTCTATACATGTACGACCAACATAGTGAGAAAGAGACCATAGGCACACTGTCATTTGCAGTAGCATCAAAAACATTAAAATATCTTGGAATAAACTTAACCAAGAGGGTGAAGACATATACAATGAAAACTTCAAATCTCTGAGAAAGAGAATGAGAAAGACACCAGAAAATGCAAAGACACAACATGTTCATGGATTGGTAGTTATAATATTGTGAAAATGATCATTCTTCCAAAAGCAATCCATTCAAAATACCCACAAAGTTCTTCATATAAATAGAAAACAATCACAAAAATTTACATGGAACAAAAAAGGACCCCACTATCCAAATCAATCCCTAGGGAAAAAATAATATTACAGGAATAGCTAGTCTAGACCTCAAGATATATTGCAGAGCTACAGTAATGAAAACAACATGGTACTGGCACAGAAACAGACATATAAACTGATAGATTAAAATATAAGACCCAAACATGAGTAATTTTAGCTATAGCCACCTGGTTTTTCACAGAGACAAAAAAATGCACTGGAGAAAAGATAGCATCTTCAACAAATGGAGCTGCGAAAACAAGTTGTCCACCTGAAGAAGAATGAAATTACACATATCACCCTGTACAAAA
>LZPO01055884.1:24223-38165 GCA_001675575.1 Neotoma lepida
GGAAGGTTAAGTAAATTGTGTTAATGGAACTATA
This sequence comes from Neotoma lepida, assembly GCA_001675575.1. Classification (NCBI taxonomy): domain Eukaryota; kingdom Metazoa; phylum Chordata; class Mammalia; order Rodentia; family Cricetidae; genus Neotoma; species Neotoma lepida. Next base: position 24,258 of record LZPO01055884.1, read on the forward strand.
GCTTTCGATCTTTGAGCGCCATGACTCCTAATCTCATGTTCTGTCCTTGATGTCCTGCTCATCTCAGGCCCATTAGTTATACTACATTTGGCCAATGTTCCCTGTAATCCTTTCAGTTTGAAAGCAGCCAACCACACTTCATAAGCAGGAGGCCTTGATGACTGAGTATGCATGAAAGGAATTTCATGTTGCAATTAAAATTATTACAAAGTNAATCAGACACATATTTAACAATATGTATAACAGCTATTGTGCTACACACCATTAAGCATAGATGTTAAGCCATGCTTAATTTGAATAAAAATAATTATTTTTGTACTGCTGAAGCAAACATGGCTGTAATGAGACAGGAAGGAGAAATGTCAGAATAAAAATAATCACTCCATTTATCAATGTGTTACTAATCTATAATCGTTGTCCTACATGATTTATACACTTTCATGTTATTCTCCTACTAGCAGTCTGAGAAAGATGTTAAATTACCTCCTTTTTACAGACCATGAAACAGAGTTGAAGTCAAGAAGTTCCTGGTGTTTCCCATGATTCTGGTTAGTNTTTTTTTTTTTTTTCTGTCAACTTGGCATCTGCCAGATGCATCTGGGAAGAGGAGACCACAATGGATGGACTATCTCCATCAGATTGGCTGGTACACAAGTATGTAGGACATTTTCATGATTAATAATTCATGAGGTAGGAGAGGCTAGCCCACTGCAGTTGGTGCCACCCCTCAGCAAGTAGCTCTAGGTTGAATAAAAAAGCAGGCTGAGCAAGCCCTGTAAAGCAACCAGTAAGCAGCGTTCCCCAATGGTCTCTGCTTCAGTTCCTGTCTCCAGGACCTACCTGGAGTTCCTGCCCTAACTTCCCCCAGTGTAGACCGGGCTATAAGCCAAATAAATCCTTTTCTTCACAAGTGGCTTTGGCCTTGGTNTTTATCCCAGCAAAGCCCCATCCAGTATTGTGGGGATGAAATAATCTAAGAAGTGTCACTTAAACCCCTTCTTCATATGTCTCTGCTCCTTGCTCACTTTTTAAATGGAATGAATATTCATTTTACTGTCGCATTTCACCAGATTGGCTCTTAAGGAGCTATACTGCCTTCTTCCAACTGAACTGAGGTTAGAATACCTACATTAGTTTCACCTGAATCCCTGCTTGAATTATATGCACATTATGGACAATATGCTTCTGTTCCTGAAAAACAATGAAATTTTAGCAATTACCCCACAATCTGATGCTATTAGGAGCTGGCACTCATAGAAGATAATTATATTGGGTTTAGGTAGTGAAAGTTTTACTTTATTAATCTCATAATAAAGTAATCCCATTACAAGAATTTGCTCTCTATCTCTCATCTATCTATCTATCTATCTGTCTGTCTGTCTATCTGTCTGTCTATCTATCTTTCACTGTCTATATCACTCTCTCTCTCTCTCTCTCTCTCTCTCCATGCTCTCGCTCTCTTGTCCTCTCCAGTCAGCTACCTGCCAGGTAGCAAGACGTCTCTCATACCTTACATAAGAGTAAGTCTGCTGGTATCCTTGCCTTGCATTTCCACCCTCCAAAACTGGAAGAAACAAATGTCTATTTTAGCTGTCCAAGCCCTGGAATTTGTCATGGCAGTCTTAGCTCAGTCCATGGGTAACCTTTCAACTTCATGTTTTAAAAGCAAAGGTCAAATCACCCCCCAGGAGGATAAAGAGCAGAAAATGTATTAATTATGACAGTTACTTTATTCTTACCACTGGATAACAAAACAATCTTCAATGGNCATATTTACACATTATGTTATTCATCCTTTCAGGAGGCTGGGAGAGCATTTCTGAGTGGGATAGAACTGGCTACCTGGGCAGGGAAAAGAGCGTTGGCATCAGAGCTCCAGACACTTAGTGCATACAGAAGCTTTATAATGCTTTTCTTTTTAAATTGAGATCATAAAGGAAAAATAGGAATAAAAACTTAANGAGCCTTGAAAATTTATTCTTCCAATGTATATGACTTTGCTTTGATGTGTTCTCCTTCCCATCCTCACCCTCTCTTAGGCATCACTTCCAAGTAGCCAGAGACTCAACTGGCGATGAAAATGAAATATGGAAAAGAAATAATGTGTTGTATCCTGATGCTTTCGGTGTCTTTTGAGTACTAAAAACACTTATTTATGAAATATACCATTCACATGGCAGTGGAGACTATGAACACACTTACAGAAACTGCCTTAGAAAATGCCCAGTCACAAAATATCATTGATTCACATGCCAAGTGCTAAACAGGTTGTAGTAAAAATAAATACTGACTTGATTAATTTGGTGCATTCCTCAATATTAGTAACTAAGTTTCCTAAAATTATGGATTTCTNTGTCACTAAACTGAGGAAACAGAATACTTACTGAATTTAACACTAAGAAAGAGCAATAATAACTACCTTCTTCTCAGCTAACACTTTATGGATAACATTTATAGTGACTATGTTACAGTACAGAGTTAATGTGTCTGTGCCAGACATTGAAAGACTCAAGGCTTCAGCCTCCCACTAAGTTGCATGGCAAATCTGGTTATTGANGTCTTAATGTAAACTAGAAGAACAGGTGAACACTATCTGAGGTCTTCAGAAAACATTGGCCAAGCATTACTTCCTTCTCAGACTTTTGTTATAGTTCAAAAGGTTTCTTCAGTTTTATCAAGTAAATTCCCAGAAAGAGGATACAAACAAAGGGAGGAAGACTACCCACAATTCCANTCTGATATAGGATGCCAGGTTTGTGTGAGAAAATGAACACGGTTTTACCCCATGTAGATCCAATACACTCAGAATTTATGTTGGATTAAGATAGAACTTCTGGGTTAAGACATTTTAAATTCCCCAAGAGAGCTTGGTTAGGTGGATGGCTTTGGCCTCAGCTTTTTTTACTTATTTTCTTTTTGTCCAGAGAAAATAATTTAAAACTTCAGTTTAAAATAGAACAGAGTCACTGAGAACTGCTGGAAATGGGCTATTCACGCATTACTGAATTTTATAGATGTAATACTAAGGGAATCTGTTTTTTTTTTTCCTTTAACCTTCTACCTCTAGGCTTTATTCAAACTCCATCTCTTTTCTTATCTCTCTGCCTCAGAGTGTGGATCACAATATTTGCAGCCCANAAAACCCCACCACACCAAACCCACACCAAACCTACTCCCTCACTAACTTTATTTCCCCACCACTTCCATCCCCCATTTCTCCTAACCTTCTACTCCTATCCCAAACCTTATGATTCTGAGCCCTACAGTGAAGTATGAGCATACAAAAACCTTATCATCAGCTGAAACATGTGAGCCAGGGAGATGGCTCAGCTGCTAAAAGTGTCTGTAGTACAAGCCTGATGACCCAACTTCAACCCCTGGACCACAAGTAAAATTACATCTATGTTAGTCCAGATCTGTGATGCTAGAACCCTTTGGAGCATATGTAATGTGTAGACAGGAAAATCTCCGAGCAGCTTGCAATCTGGCAGCTTAGCTTAAATCTAACATAAGCAATGTAGCAGTAGAAACAAGTGAGAGGCTGTCTCTACATAGTTGAAGGTGAGTACTGAACTCTGAAAACTGCTGTGTGACCTCTACATGCATTCCATGGCTTTGTCACAGGTTCATGACCCTCTCCCCCCAACACACACATATGCACACAGATCAGTTGTTTCAGATCAGTTTTTTTTCCTTCCCTGTATCCTTCCATTCTGTGTAGACCTGAAACTATCGTAGGAAGTTAATCTGGGTAAGGTTGGACAAGCTGTTCAGTAATGACTCAATGCTTCTGCACACAGGAAGGCATTTGGAAAAGGATTCCTAAAGAGCATGAAACAATTCATGGAATGACTCAGATTTGGAGATGGGACACTCAACTCTGTTGTCCACCATGCAATAAATTGTTGAGCATTAGCAAAATTCTTGATGTCTGATTTTCAATTTCATCAGAAATAAAAAAGATAAAATAGAACATTTCTTAAGAGTTGTCAGAAAGATTAGATGGTATAATCAAATTGAAATTATCTCTATTATAAATTTTTATTGAAATTGCTTTTTAAAAATACATTTCCTACTATTAAATACATTAAAATAATCAGAATAGAATGCTTTTGTGTTTGTAGTTCATCATTACCTTCTGATTTTATTAAAAGAATTTAAGAGGCAAGAAATGTTTCCAAAGAAAAGTCACATGTTTCAAAACGCAGCNNAGAAGCTCTGAAGTCCAGATGGAGATTTCCAGAACAGAATGAAACAAAGAAAATGCCCAAAGATATGAAAAATTGCTAATGTAGAACATTTGGGTCCTCTTTCTCTTAATTTACAGCATGATCTGTTCCATGAGCACACCTCCTGAAAAAGAATCCAACAAATTAGAGCCTGGATGGGTAGGTACTTGATGTTTCAAATTTTCTTTATTTTAGCTGAAGACAAGCTGAATTGCAGATACCACTGCCAACCAGAATACACACATATATACAGATTGCTGACCTAACATATGACACACCCATGCAGCATATACACAGAAGGACATATATGTGTGTGTCTGAATTNATATAGACCTATGAAACATCTAATAATTAAAAGTGCATTATGAAAAACACCTCAATCTAGGATTCACAAAGAAACTTAAAGCTGAGGTTTCCTTTAATATTTCCCCTCTTGATACTATGAACATTTCAGCATATTTTTTTAATCCATAGATATAAGCATTTGGTAAGTTTTCCACTGTGGTGTTGAGATCATTATGCGTGAAAATATGTAATGCAGTAGAAATTTAGTGACCTTGTACTATGTTAAGAATACAGAGNTAAATAGGGTCAGTGATGAAACATAACCATTTATATGAAGTGTGCTACATGGAACAAGAAAGATGGATAGTCCTCTAAAGAGAATGAGGCAGTAAATACTAGTTTAGGGGGTCAGGGGATACTGTGCAAAGATCTGTAGCATAAATGTCGCCCCTCCAAAAGGATGTAAAAGGGGGAAAATATATTTTTGCTTTTGTTTTCCAGAAAATAAAATTAAGTGTTAAACACGCTACGTGAAGAAAGAAGGCCAAGAAAGCTTAAAGCTTTCACCTCCTGAGAAAAGTTGAATTGTTTGCCATGCACAATCATAGAAACAGCAGGGATGCTTTCATTTAATACCTGCTTTTATTTTGTGTCCATTCTTACAAGAATGGGGGTCTCCTTTAAAAGGAGACATTCCTTTTGATTTATTTCTATCTATGTGGAACTTAAGCTAAGATTTTAATAGTTAGTGACTATCTAATAGTAATACTCCATGTAATTCATTTCTGGAACAAGTATTTGTTGAGCACCTGCACTGCACTGCTTTCTGTTTGCAGATATAATCTTCCTAGAGACAATTTCTCTTTAAATTAGTCTATGATTTTTCTTTGAAATTCNAGTCTCGAAATTAAGCCTCTGAGAAATTTTTCAAAAATAAATATCTGCAAGTTCACTTTCAATTACTTTATGAAATTATTTTTTTCAACTAAATAGGTTACTTTGTGTTGCTGTGTTGTTGTTTTTTCAGTTCTACATTAATACCTATTAAAAACAACTCGTTGCCACCACAACAGCCTATGCCAAACTTTGCCCTTGTCAATTTTTACCTCTCCCCTCAGCGAAGTGTCCTAGAACAACCGAACCATAACCAGTTTTCCTTCAAATCATAGTTACTACTCAAATATTTTCTCTTTTTCTTCCCTGCTATGTCTTCATCTTTAGATTAGACTTNCCTCTTACTCTTCTCACTATCCATTAGAATTACTACTATAATGTTTGCACATCATGTTTCCTATTTTGAAATGGTTTCCTTACAATTGAGATTGAACATCACATTCCAAAGGAGATGTTTTGATGGATTAGATAACCTTGAACTACTTTCATATTAGATTATAAAAAGTATGAAAGGGCAGTGCCTAGGTGCAGAGAATGTTAGATCATTCTTACATCATCCATCCTCTTTTNAGTTACAAGGTTTTGAAAATGGGAGTCAAGATTTGAACATGAAATCACAGGAATCTTGTTTTGTGCATAATTTTGCTTTGNCAGAAGCCTGTTTTCAACTTGTAGATGCTAGCATATCATTAATAAACCAAGGCTGCATCTCCAAAATTATACTGCTCCCCTCTGCTCTTCTTGGCAGTGTTATGTGAGCTATGTGAAAAATCAGCAAAGACATTCTTACTGTTATGTTTTTCTACCTGCTGTGGGAAGAATTGGCACCTAGGGCTGTGTCTGCATTATTTATACCTCTTTGATAGATTAAATCTTTANTGTGCCATTGAGCTTTTAAAGACATGTCTGTAAATGTATAAGGATTACACAGGTGTTCACCCTGACTGCAAACAAAGATTCCTTTTTATGGTTGGAAAGTAAAAATTTTAAATATAGCAGTGTCCTGAAAACCATGGCTTCTGCTTAAAACAGAACCTTGACTGGACATGTCATGTCGATTTGTTTCTCTTGGCATATTTTTGGAGTTCAACAAATAGCCTGAATCAGTAGAAACATTTCTCTGATTCTTTAGTTCTAAAATTAATCTCTCTGATGGTGCCTTTTCATAAAGGAACTATAGTGTTAGTATTCTAACAATGTGACAATATCCTAAAGGAGTTTCATTATAAAAGGCCCCGATGTTCACAGATATTCTTAAAAATATTTTATTATCTTCTCTGCACTGTTACTAGCACTGTGGTGATATTTTAATGTGTTACCACAAGATGAGAGCTTTATTTTTGGAAAGGATTGTTCACAGAATCCCTGAGGACTTTTGTTAATAAGTAGAATATCTGATTCTATTCTCTAAAACTCATGATTTAAAGTTTCTTTTAAGAAACAGGCATTTTTTTCATGAATTTTTACTGGAAATAATTATAATCACTTTTGATTTGGTTGATTTGGTGAATGATAATATAATACATCGTAAACTTTCAGGTGGCCACATCAGTGCACATCATTCAACATAATGGAAAGTATGAAGTAAAACACTGAAATCTTTAAAAAAGAATAAGTAAAATCTTGATAATTACTGAGTACAAGAATTGTAAGCATTTTTCCTAATATGATAAATGAATTCTATTTATGCAGTTATAAAAATATGTCAGAAATTTAGAGTTTAAACCTAATTATTTATTGATTCATCCATTAATTCATCTTTGATCTTTCTCTGTTTTTTTTTTGTTTGTACTCTTCTTTTTAAACTTTTTCTGAGCTATTACTATGGACAGCTCTCTTCTGTCACTAAGAGAAACATGATGCCTCTCATAGATGCTGAATCTGAAAAGCAGGGACAAGAACTACATAAATGGAAATAATGTTTTGAAGCATATGTCAGTTTCTCTGCTTATCAGGGTTCCATATTTAAATTTTATACATTTTGAAATTAAAACAATATCACAGAATAGAAATTTTCATATATCATTAACAATTTCAAGATTGTCAACTCCATAGTCAATAAGCTATGCAAGGTTTGACAAGGGATCTATCAATTCCCAATGTGAATCGTAAATAAAATTTTATTTAGGATCCAGAATTTTGTGCATTTTGCATTAGATGAGGAAATCTTAAAACACAAGTCTTGTTAACCTTCCTTTTTCATTTTTTCAATCTAATGATTTGTATTTTAGTATACAGATATAGAAAACAAACTGTGTGAAAACTTCAGCTATTTTGTTAAATATAAACTATTAGTACATGTGACTAGATATATTTAAATCAATTAATTACATTTTGAAATAAATGAAAATTTAAGTTTCTCAATTATATCAACTACTTAATACCCATAAATAGCTAACAGCTAATAGAGTAGATAGATGACCTATGGAAATTTTCTACTATTAAATGACAAGGAGATTTTAAAATTAAATATGTTACTCAATTTGTATTTATAAACTCTAAAGTAAATCAAATTGCTAAATTCATTTAAAACAAACAAAAACTAAGCATCACATAGAACATAATAAGAATAAATACATTACTTAAAGGAAAACACAAAAGAAGGTGTAACCTTAAGGGAAAGTAGCAGAAATGAACACTAGTTAGCAGAATCTAAAAAAATTAGAGCAGGTTAAAATACAAATAAGGAAATAATAAATCAGAAAGTAACAAATAAAAAAATAAATCTTCATTAGAGAAATCAACAAATTTGGTTCTTTGGCTACATTAGCAAATCTGCCTGCGAGTTANACTAAGGTACTAGTGCTACAATTATTACGGGAGTAACCAACCACTTTCTGATTGGAATTAAGGTCCACTCCATGAGATGGAACCCATCCCTGACACAGCTAAAGTAGTCAACCACCTAAGACTACATAAATCAGGGGCCTAGGGCAGTGGTTCTCAAATTTCCTAATACTGGAACCCTNTAATACAGTTCTTCATGTTGTGGTGACCTCAATCATAAAATTATTCATTACTACTTCATAATTATAATTTTGCTACTGTTATGAATCATAGTGTAAATATCTGATATGTGACCCTCAAAGGGTCACGACCCATAGTTTGAGAATCACTGGCCTAGGGNAAAATCAACTTCTAATATTCTGCTAAAGGAACATAGCAATACAATAACTCTTAATGACATACTGTTACATCCATAGGTCAGTGCCCAACTCAACCCACATCAGAGAAGCGTCTTGTTTAGATGGGAAGTAACACAGAGTCCCTTAACTGGACAGTGTGCAAAGAGTGAGAGATATTGGAAAATCCAGTTCTAAATTGGATGTCTTCATCAAACCCCATGACTCAACGTTCAAGGATNTACAGGGAAGAGAAGTCAGAAAGATTTTGAGAGCTAAAGGTGATGAATGACTCCAGAAAATGAACAGTGACTTCTAGATACAACATATTGATGCACAAATGAGCTCACAGAGACTATAGCAACATGTGTAATAGTTTCACAATTTCACACCTGACAAGGTCCTGGCACTGATAAGGGAATGGACATGAGGCCCACCACTAAGGGATAAGCTATATGCAATTGATACAGTGGGCAGACAATTTTCTTCAATGTAGTGTCACTGGGTGTATCAACCACACTCAGGAGTAGGCCCTATGCCCAGGAGTAGGTGACCAACACAAACTGAACTCACTGTTACTTGTTTCTTTGCTGGTGTGTGTGTATGTGTGTGTGTGTCTGTGTACCTTTTGCTTTGTTTTGATACTTTTTATCTTATTGGCCTTTTGCTTGCTTGTTTTGATTTTTGTTTTTGTTGGGAGATGTTTTTGTTTGCTTTTTTCTTGTTTGTTGGTTTTGAAAAAGAGCATATTGGGTGTGTGTGGTGATATTTTATTTGTTTGTGCTCTAACAAACAAAGCTTACCTGGAGATCAGAGTGTGGAGGTAGCCACTAAAGGCCAGACAGTGGTGACACACACCTTTAATCCCAACACTTGATATCACTTGCCTTTGATCCCAGCACTTGGGAGGCAGAAACAGGAAGTGATATGGCTGGGCAGAGAGAGGAAGTGATAAGGTAGGGTGGAGACAGGAGCAAGGCCCTTTCAGGCTGAGAATTCGGTAGAGGTAAGAATGGTCTCTAGTAGGTGGTTCCTTTACTGATCTTTCAGCATTTACCCTGATATCTGGCTCTGGATTTTTATTATTAAGACCAATTAAGACTTGTGCTACAGGTGGGTAAATAAATGGCAAGGATCTGGGATAATTTGGGAGAATGAGAAAAACATGATCAAATTATATTGTCTGAAATTTTTTAAATTAAAAATATAGTAGGACAGAATGCATTGTATAATATAGCATGGTCATATGCTATATGAACAAGGGGTAGAAGCTTGTGGCATAAAAGTGATATGTTTGGGTATCAAGTTGTCAAAGGGTAGAGTGGCGATGGCTTTATCACAGCAACAAGAAAATAAACCAAAACAACCCCTAATGTCCAGTTACGGTGATAAAAAGATTAGACATCATCATAGCATTTCTTAAAGCTACTAGAATTCTCACAAAGCCATGGAACAATCCCCTTGGAGATATCTATCAATGCTGAATTTAATGGATACTNTGTTGATCAATAATTCCAAATCAAGCATATACTTAATAGTAATATGCACATAGATTCACTAGATGACATTTACAACAGTTTATATAGAATATAATTTTCCTGATGAAACCTGGGAATTTACCCAGTTACTTGTGAATGTATAAGTATCACACAATTTAAGTTTCATTCCTAGATGAAGAAGAGAAGCAATTCCCTGAAGCTATCATCTGTCCTCCAAATATATATAATGGTATATGTTTGCCCATATATACACAAAATAAATGAATGAATATAATATGTTTTTTTGACTCGAGTTAATTACATGAAACACACTCAGTTTTACAAATAGCATTCAGTGTCCGGAAAGACGTGCTTAGATCTAGCCTTCAGNGTGGAATTATTTTAGGTTTCTGCCCGCCCAGCTTGGAAAAATCAGAACTTGTTTCCACTACTGCTTTGAATGCCCTTTTATTGCTGAATACAGAACAACAAAGTCAAGTGTGAAAGCTTGAGATAAGGAGTTTTGAGCATGGCATTTTCAGAGAATACAGAATTCAAGTTGACTCCTTTTCAAATNTAAAATTTTTAGTTGTCTTTTGTGTTCCCTCCCCAATGGATTATAACATGTTTTCATTTTTACACATTCAACTTTGTAATATCTATGGCTAACATATTGAAAAGAAATTGAGTGTTAAACTAGAACATGTAAAATAGGATCTTCCCTCTTCGTGGTTTTGTTTGTTTGCTTTACTAACAGAGCCAGGATTCCTTGATGGTTGTAGTTTGAAAGCATTGTTTCACCNTACACATGCATAAATTTTTATGGAAATTTTCCTGAGAAGAAAAAAACTTTTACTCATCCAACATAACACATTTTAAAAAATGCACATTAGTATAGCTTATTGAATTGGTGAGTTTATTGAGGTGAGTTGCTGGATGTTGTGTGAGGGGTCACTCTCAGGATCTTGGATTATTCAAAGGCAACTTTCTAATTAAAAAACATCACCCAACCATGGGTGATGACTCACAATATCTGCATGGCTGGAGCCCCCCACATTACTCATATGCATCTCTAATGGTCAGAGAATCCGGCAGCCATTGATTGCCTCTTGCTCTTTATTTAGTAGTAAGGCTTTGTAAAATTTGCTCCATTCACATTGTCATGTCAACTGGTGATGTCATGATGCAGGTCTTGTTGANTCAACCATACTTTTGAGATTTCATGGATGTAGTTTTACATCATTTCTAGAATATACTATCTTGCAGCAGAAATCCTAGTACACTGCCTCCTCCAGTATTTCTTGCACTTTTTCCTTGTTTACTGCTCTATTTGGCAACATGAACCTGGGAGANAGGGACCTAAAAATTAGGCAGACTAAAGTCTCATGCTTTAGCCAACTTTATTCAAAGTATCAGGCAATTTATACTCTGAGGGTTAAGAAAAGTCACATGAGTACAGTATATAATCACAAGGGTAAAAACATAATTTTTGATAGAGGCATATAAACAAATAACAATAACCAATTGTAATGAATAATCTCAAGTGAACTCACTCCTATCTGCTACGCATGGGAAGGTCAGAAAAGCATGTTCCAAAAACAATTCTGAGGTCACAAACTCTTGTCTTGTTTTCTTGGAGTTTTCTCACAAGTGCTTAGAGTTTTCACATAACTCTATTCTTGTACTATGTTCTGACATCTCCTCCTGTTTAATTTTTTAATAGCAGGATATCCAGAGTGGTTTTGATTTGAGATGCTGTAGATAAATCTAATTGTCATTTGATGCATGAATATCCTATAAGCAAGCAAATTGTATTAGAAGAATGAAAGCATTGTGTGTAATACTCTGCTACCAAGAACAGAGATCCAAACCATGTCCGGTACTATTAGTTCCATTGTTGTATTGATCAGAAAAAAAAAACTAGAGAGTACCATGATTAGAAAACCATATGATTAGTAGTTTTAGTGTCTTATAAAATGTAAGCCCATATTTGACTTTAATAGAAATGCAAACGTTTTGATGTCCCGTGGGAAGTGGTGATTCAAATCCCAAGAAAAATTTAAATACAACCCTTTCGGCAAATGTATTGATGGGTCTGTTATGGTCCCAAGGTTCAGTCATAAACACAGTCAGTAGTAAACTATCTTCTCCCTTGGTGCATAGGGCCTTAACTTGGCCCCAAGCAGGTAGACAACTTCTGATGATGTGATCCTTATCTCCTTTTATCCTTCAGCTGGAGATATGGCATCTTTCTGGTGACTTCTGNAATCTCTTTGCCCTCCACCATTGTCCTTCATGGTCCCGGGCCAGAGGCACCAAAGAGGAATCCATAATGTTTCAGGGGCTCCATCTGCAATGACAGACGTATATCCCTTCCCAATTTTCTTCTGGAGAAGTAAAAATTAGGGCAAGTTAAGGCATCAGATTGCTTATTTCCTTCTGCAATGAAACTAGGGAGGTTAGAGTGTGCACAAGTATGGGTAATAAACAAGGATGTGTGCAGGTTTTCATCAGTTGTTATAGCTCGTGTAAAAGTAACACGAATCTTAAATGGTCTTATTAATTAAAAACTCAAAGGCAGATTTTGGGGTGAAACTGAAAGATCAGAGAGACAGAACAAGCCACAGCCAACCTCACCTCACCAAGTCCTCAGCTGGTCTTGTATCCTCAGACTGCAGGCTTCTGAGTCCTCACCTGAATGAATCTCAGCTGAACAGCTGCTAAAAGCCTCAAAGCTTCAAAAACCTCTAGCTTCTGGTCCTCACACATTTTATACCTTTCTGCTTCCTGCTATCACTTCCTGGGATTAAAGGTGGGTGNCATCATGCCTGGCTTGGTTTCCAGTGTGGCCTTGAATTCAGAGATCCANATGGATCTCTGCCTCCAGAATGCTAGGATTAAAGGCGTGTGTGCCACCATTTTCTGGCTTCTATGTCTATCTAGTGGCTGTTCTGTTCTCTGACCCCAGGAAAGCTTTATTAGGGTGCACAATGTATCAACCATAAGCTCGTGTAGTATTGTGAGCATAATAGGTTATGAAAACAAACTGAAGCAGTTTCTATTGCTGGAAATAATCCTACAACACAGTCAGAATCTGAAACAATATTTAAGAGTTTGCAAACTAATCATAATCAATGAATCAAAACAGCCAGTTCCACCTGTTGGGCTGAGAAAAAGTGAGAATCAATAGACTGATGAATATCTGAATTATGAATCCCTCCTATACCATTAGATGAGCCATTAATAAAAATAAGTTTCTGCCTGTGTAATAGAAGTTGGACAATTTCTGTAATCACAAATTCAATTCAAATGAGGGAATCCCATAGTTTATCAGCTGGATTATAATAATGTCCTCTCCTTCCACACTAATCTGCAGATAAAATTTGGAAATCATACATACCTGTAATGATCTAAAAAAACTGATTTTTAGTTAAGGTGAGTGATGTATAGCTTCAGTGGCTTAACTACATTACCCAGCCACATTTCAGATTGCTTGAATGTGTGATACACAGACTGAAATCCAAAAGGTTTCTCATATACTATTGACCTGGCACAGCCCATAAAATACTGAAGCTTAACCAGTGAGAGAGAGGGGTTCTGTTGCAACCCATATATGGAACATATCACCAACTCTAAGACTGAGAACCTCTGGAGAAAGTGCGCACACTTGAGGAAAAAATGTTTTACTCCAAACACCTCAGCTAGGAAGAATATTAGCACAACCGTTTCTGTANCAAATCCTCACCATCTTTTCTTATTGTTGTTTTCATTACTTTTTTATTTTCAGTATAAATTAATACTATTTTTCTCTTTTCTTCTGCTGTCTATTTTTTTCTCAAATATATATATATATAATTTTACTCGAATTTAGAATATTTCCCTTTTGTTGTCTATTGTTAT
>LZPO01055887.1:0-10748 GCA_001675575.1 Neotoma lepida
CATGGCAGAATAACCTGAAAGGTTTAGTATTGGAATGTGTACCTTGATGGGAACTAAGAGTTCTCTAAGTGGACTTAAAACCTGTTCAGCAAGAGGGAACACGTGCCTNGCACTTGAAACCTAGGCAACTACTCNATGCTAGTGAAATCATGGATCTTGGAGAACCTATAACTACCACTTTGTTAAATCAAAAAACCAGAAGAACAATCCCAACATTTTCCTTATTCCCAAAGATGTGTAGCTGTCATCCCTCAATAAGAAAACTTGTCTTTTCAATGAAAGAAACCATTACAGAAAACCACAACCAATCGAAATGCTGAGTTGTGGAGCCCATTACCAACGGATACATCTACAAAACAACTCCCATGCCCAAGGCTCAGGGAATGTTGTGGAAGAGTGGCTGGAAAAATGCAAGAGCCAGAGGATCAAGGTTTTGCTGTGAGATTGTGTCAGCTAGTAATGTCAGAAACTACAGCTATAAGTCTTACCTATGTGACTGCCCAAACGTGAACTGAACAAAGACCAATAGACATGTCAAAATGGTTTGGAAAAAGTCTGTGAAGCCTCAAACTTACAAAGAACTACTGAAAAATATGGAATCCCAAGAGAAGGAAAAGCAGTCTTCTAGAGGGAAGAGCATACCGACTGGTTATGAATCACACATGGTCAATCCTAAAACCATACAAACATACATACAAGTAATAGTATATAGATGACATAGCATGCTGTATTTAGGAAAACATCTATTTATCTATCTATCTTCTATCTATCTATCTATCTATCTATCTATCTATCTATCTATCTATCTATCATCTATCTAACCATCATCTATCTATCTGTCTATCATCTATTTCTATCATCTATCATCTATCTTTCTNTCGTCTATCATATATATATATATGAATGTAACAATAGTTAATGAAAGTACTGGAAATAAATTTGAAAGTGAACAAGGATGAGTATATGGGAGGATTTGGAGGGAGAAAATGGAAAAGAGAAATGTAATATACTATAATCTCAGAACTAAAATTTAAAAAAATCTCATGTCAAATGAGAAAAGGAAATTTCCTTTATGGTAACCAAACACTAAAAACTGAAAATTATTTTCAATTAGAGCAATACGATAAATTTTGGCATAAGCATTTTCTTCCCTCATATGCATGTGTATATAATCCATTAAATATGAAAGAGGAAACATAAATAAATTCAGTTAGCATACTGTTAGCACATCAAGTTTCATTGCATAATGGACATTGCTTGCAAGAATGTGCAATTATCAAGTAAGCCCTGTAATTACAAAATCAATCACTTGAAAAACAGCATAATCAGGACCTAGATAATAGAAACAAACTGCTGAAATACTTTTTAATTTTTGTCATTCAAAACTTGATGCCCTTTTCAAAGTATTGTTATTGTTTCCCAGAAACTGATTACAAATTACAAAGTTTATAGAGTGCATCTCACTGCAAGCTCACTTCTCCTGCAGAGTATTATTTATACANGTGGGACAACAGATAGTATTAAAGAAGAGAATTTTTATTGTTGTAGAGATTTTAAAGCTTCGGATAATACTAGATGATGGGCATCTGTTTAACAACAGTAATGACATTCAAGGTTATTTAATTTTTAANAAACAAGGTCATATATGAGTCATACCTGTTTTTATCTTTTCTGTGTTAGGAACTTGGATTTTAATAAGAGTAAATGCATGCCAACATTGAATCACAACTTTTTATGTGACATAGACATTTTTAGTAAAGGGAGTTTAGTAATATCACTCTGTTCAATTATTTATAAATGTAAATTATACTTCTTGGTTATCTCCCANTCTCTGAAATGTTATATAAATAAATTTTGTAATGATTCATTATATAATCCAAAATTAAATACTTTACTCAAACAAATAATAGTAATTATGCTATCTTGAACTTTAAATTTTATTTCACATGTTCTATCCACTTTTATAGTCCATCGATACATACAAACAACTTTACAAATGGAAGATGACTTTATCATTCAATGCCNTCAGTTGTAGATAGATTTTATATTNTCATATTTTTGTTGGTATATGGAGTGCAAAATGTCTTTTAAAATTATTTGAAAGGAAATATTTGTATAGCTAAGATGGCAATTGTATAAGCAGCTGCATGTAGTCACACCACTTACCTCTATAAAAAAAAACTGTATTCTGAAAACAGACAGGAAAAAATACATGTCACTGAAAATTAGAACCACCAGTTAACCATGAATCTGTGCCAACTTTCTCCCTAGGGTTACATTATTAGTGCTACATTTGAAGAAACAAGCAAAAATGTAGAAGGCTAACCTGGATTTGACTTATGACATGAAAGTGCGTTAAAAATTGTGTATTCTTCCATGACAGAGAGTCCTGAGTAGAGCTGTACTCTAACAGNCTTCCAATTCAGTCGATGATGAGGTATAAGGTTTGGGGAAGACAGAAAAAGCCAAGCTGAGCACAAGAACTAGAGAAGGTGATCCACTACTTCTCAAATTTGCATATAGTCATAGGTCATCTTTGACTCTCCCTGGAATCTGCCGTGGGCTGCAAACTATTCACAGATAACTCAGAGTGCAAATGTACAATATGAACTACTGGACTTTAACTGGACATTTTAGAAAGAAATACATTAAAAATTCTGACCAAACTTTCTCTCTCTAAAAAATAATGCATTGTCATCTAGTTGNGCATTCATATACATTATTATTAAGTTTTGTACCTCTTGCCCAAAGGAAAAAAATAAAAATATTTTAAATAGCATTTTCTACTTATCTCAAAAAACTAATATCTCAGTCTCTAATAAACACAAGCATGTATTTCTAATTACTGAATAAATAATCATACTTCTAATATCTCCCATTAACATCTTGCAACCTACAGTTCCTCACACTTGGNTTCCTGACTTCCTTACATTAGTTCATCAGTTGCCTTCTATAGGGTCTTGAATATCAGACTCTCCCAATATGTATCTTCTTTTTGCGGACCTCAAGTCATATTCTAAAAGAAGAGTCTGCCACTTATCTGTACCTGGTATTAATATTTGAGACTCCTTTTCATGAAATACCTCCTTATTTTCCTAACCTTGGAGCAGATGTTGAGGGCGTTATCCTCCACCAGGCNGGCTAAGTGAGAATTAATCTTGTTCACACAACACATTATATTAGCTCCCTTGCACACAGAGTTTCTTTCATGTGGTTCCATGCTTTTTTTTTTTAACGTACTTTGTTTTTAATTATACAACAAATATGTTGCTCCAGCTATCTTTAAGCATTTCTTTTTGTAAAGTAACATGAGATACTTGNTTAAGGAATGAATATGCCCACAATACTGGTATGAAAATGTTCTCTTTCAGATGCTATTCGCATTTGACTAATGGCCTCTGTGAACAGAGTATTATCATTGAAGGACCTTTCTATGAGGTCATGTTGGTTTATTCTAGATCCAGTGAAAACGAATACAAATACTTGTAAAATTTAGTGCTCCAAATTTAACCTGAAGAGTACTCCCTTTACCATGTAATCTTAATTAACTAATTTTAATCATTCATAATAAAAACATATCAATATTTTATTTATTTTGTAAAAAATTGTATTAAAAAGTGCATATATCATTAAAATTATATTTTATTTTAAAACATATACACATTTTATGTTATTTAGTATATGTAGCATGAAGACTGGTAATATTGAAAATTGCCTTTCCTAATATCTGGCAAGCATTTGCAGAATTTGTGAAGGCATATATGAAGCATTATAGTATGATATGACTCTAGTACATAGCAAAACCTAGAATCATTGCATAGTAGGGACAATAAAAATGCAGTCTCTTGGTATTTACTCTGATAGCATTATACTTAAAGTTGTCTTTAAAGGATAAAACAATGCCTATAGCCTGGATGTCAGCAAATTAGAGCAGATCCAGGCTGCAGGGCTGATACATGATGTAAAATCCCATCCCCTGATTTGAAAGGCTTCTCCACTCAGACCTTATATCTGGAGTCACCAAACAGAGAATAATAAGATGCGCTCTGCTTGGCCAGAATAGTAGAAGTACCTACTGGATACTCAAGACAGTAGCTAGCTCTGTTTTTAGTACTAGTGTGGACTCCCTAATGTATATAAGGAAAAGATGATGCATNACTTAGTTTTCTATTGCTGTGATAAAATTCCATGACCAAGGCAACTGGTACAAGGAAGAGTTTATTTAGGCTTANGGTTCTACAGGTAAGTGTCTATCATGGTAGGGAGATATGGCAGCAGATAGCAGCTGTGGATGGAGGCAGGTACAGGAGAAGCTGAGGTCTCACATCAAAACCACAAGCTCAAAGCAAAAAGAGAGAACTTAGAATAACACACAGCTTTGAAACCTCAAAGCCCTCCCTCAGTGACATACTTCCTTCAGCAAGACTACATCTCCTAAACCTACTCAAACAGTGCCCCCAACTGGGGACCAAGTAATCAAATATCTGAGGCTTTAGGGACATTCTAATTCCAATGACCATACGTGACCTCTACATATGTGACCTGCACCTCTTTTTGAGAAAGTCAGTGTCTCCCAATGGAGGAAGACAGTTACTTCATTCCCCCTTTAATCAGAAAAAGGCAAAGGAAAGGTGTACTGTTGGTTTCCCCTTAGTGTGTGTGTGTGTGTGTGTGTGTGTGTGTGTGTGTGTGTGTGTGTGACTGGGGTTATTAATCAGAGAACTAGTATTTTCTAATTTGTTCAATGAAGGCACTGGAACTGTAAACAATTTGCACAGCTTTGGCTCTAAAAAGAGGCAAACAATTGTAACTGTAAACACTAACTTTTGTGATGGGATCTTGCAGAGAGCCATGAACAGTCTCATGAAAGGAAAGTAGTTGTGGTTCAGGAAGGGCAATGTGACTTTGATCTAGGCTTCTTTTCAGTCCATTTTTCATTGTGGCAAATATACATACATAAAGGAAGTTACTACTTATTATTAAGTGTACTCCTCAATTGCATTAAGATATTTATAGTCAATCTAAATGTAAGATTGAAGAATAGCAATTTACTGAAAGTTAGTGTGTGGGGGGAGGTGGGGGGTCAGAGGGAGGCTAGATATAATCAGAGTACAATCTGTACCTGAATTGAAGTACCATATAAACCCTNCTGATATAATGTTTAACACATATTAGTCAGACACAAAATGTAAAAAATAGTTGAATGGATTTATAATCTTGTATACCACCATCACTATCCATCTCCACAGCAAAAAGTAATTCTTTCTTCTCATACCTGGCAACTAAAATTATNCTTTCTTGTTTGTTCATTTATTTTATCACTGGAGATTGCACATTGGGACTGACATATGCTATACAATTCTAGGGCTGCACTACATTCCAGCCCTGTGTTATGCTTTGTCAATCTAAGGCTTTGACTACCCAAGAAAGTAAAACCATGTAGTGTATGTCTTTCAAGACTGGTATAGTCCTCTTAGTACATGAATGCCGGGTTCCTTCCTTTGGAAGGTTAAATGTTAGTCCTATGTTATATATCAAACACACTCTACTTATTCATTAATCCAACCATAAACAAATGAATTGTTTCCATGTTTGTGCTACATAGCAATATATATATAAAGTTGTTTTCAAATATTTTAATTGTTTTTGTACGTATTGTTTTGTTTTAATTTTCTCATTCAAGCTCCTTAACCTTATTTTATTTTGTAAGAGCAACATTTTACTTATGCTTTCTTTGGTTTGTTTGTTTTTTGAGACATGGTCTCACTATGTACCTCTAGCTGTCCTGGAACTCACTATGTTCCCACCAGGCTGACCTCAGACTTACAGAGACCTGCCTGCCTCTACCTGCTGAATGCTTGGATCAAAGGTGTGCATCATTAANAACATATTATATCTGAAATTATTTTTAATTAAAATATAATCACCTCATTGTCCTCTTTTGTCTCTTCATTCCAACCCCTCCTGTGTCTCCATAACTTCCTCTCAATTCATGACCTCTTTTTTCTTTAGTTATTATTACAATCATAGATACACACTCACACACACACACACACACACAAACACATAAATATAATACAACTTGTGTGGGATGACTCATCCCCAAGAAGCTTGAGGGCCAGCCGGCCCAAACAAGTCAAAAAGATACATTCTGAGAGCCAGCCTGGGTCTGCCTAGGGGCCTTAGCAACAGCAGCTGAAACATGAGCTGGANNCGACCTGGACCAATGAGAGGCAGCCATGTCACACCAGCAGATGCATATTCATCAGACCTTCCCCCAGGGTGGGGTGGAGGGTATATAAGCTTGCCTCTTCTGGAGTAAACTGAGCTTGTTGTTTTGACATTCTCCCGGAGTCTGTGTGTCTTGATTTCCGNNCCTACTTGGCCCCCTCCCCCATAAAGGGAACAACAAAACAGGACCNCTGCTACAAACTTGCTTATTTCATTTACTTGTATGTATACGATGTCAGGACTGGCGACTTGGTACTAGATAGCCAATTTGGGCCTCATTTCTAGGGAAGGCTAATTCTCTCTCTCGATATTGTTAGTTTCCTCTAGTTCTTTGTTTATAGATGGAGTCCTGTGAGAATTGCCCCTTTCGTGATGGAAAGCCTATTAGTGTCATATTTCAGGTCTTATGTAGTCAGCCATATTGTTAAGGTATTACAAATGTTTCCCCNTCATTTCTAGAAGACACAATTTCACAGCAGATTTCAAGATTCTCTGGATTTTACAATCTTTCTGCNTCCCANTCTGTGATATTCTTGAGATTTAGGTGCAGGAGCTGTGTAGTAGATGTATCCAGTGCTGCTGATCACCCACCATCACTTATTTTNTCCATTGTGATTAGTTGTGTGTGGGTGTATTTGTGTGTGTGTTTTAATGATCTCTTTCTATCACAAATAGAAGTTTCTTTGATGAAGGAGAGCTTCTCTTACCTGTTGGTATAAGAATAAATATTTAGAATACAGTTAGAAATTATTCTGGTTTAGTGAAATGTCACTAGGAGGTTCTCCACCATGACCTCCTTAGCCAAGATCATTAGCTTGGTTTCAGTACTGAGCTGGATTCAGTAATGAACTTCTTCCTTGGTAGCTTGGGTAGCCATTCTAGTACTGTGAAAACTAATCTTTTTATCCTCCTTAAATGTAATTTTTTTTATTTATTTAAGAATTTTTTTATTCATTTTACATATCAACCACAGATTCCCCTCTCATCCCTCCTCCTGCCGCTCCCCAGCCTTTCCCACTTCCGACCCATCTCCCATCCCCTTGTCCAAAAGGGTAAGGAGTCCCATGAGGAGTCAGCAAATCCTGGTACATTCAGTTGAGGCATCAAGGCTGAGCAAGGNATCCCACCATAGGTAATGGGCTCCAGAAAGCCAGCTCATGCACCAGGGGTAGATTCTGAATGCTAATCTTAAATCTTTCAGCTCAGATCCAGCTCAAATCCTGAGTCTTTCGACTAAAGTGTATGGTGTCTTCAGCACCTGTGATTTACCTTCAACCCCTGAGAGGCAACCAATGATATCAGCAACAGCCTATACTGTCTTAGCAGTCGCTTGGACTCCTCTGAGCAACACCTAAAAAGGAGGTTCCTCATACCTAGTCTTGATGGTTTCTTTTGTTTGTTTGTTTTGTTTTATTTTTTGCTTGTTTCTTGTATTTTTTTAGATAGTTTGTGGCTCCTGGGGCAGGGAGAAAATAGCAACAATACATCTAAAATTAAGTTTTGTCAGTTCTTGATCTATAAGATTCTGATATTCTCAAATACTGACTATTGTGTAGTTTTCTTTTGCAATAATCTCTATATACCTTCCCCCACATACACTTTCTTAACATATTTTAGGTCACTGTATATAAAATACAATCATTGCTTTATATTCTATAACAATTTATCCCACTCCTTGTTACAGTGGGAAAGAAGATAGAATAGACAACTCTGCAAAACAGACAAAACATTTATATATAATGAAGAGCAGTAAGAATGTGTGCTGAAATGATAATTGTNTTGGGAGTCATGAGCTGTGTCTAATTAGACTGCAAGAGAATACTGAGTGCCCTTTTCTCCCATTGAAATTTCTTCTCAAGTTACTCAATTAAACTATGCTATGAAATCTCTGGTATAGTATTTCATACTGCTTCTGAGACAAAATAGCAATCTATAAAGTATACAGTCCAAACAGAGTTCTTGATCTCATTGTGCAGACTAACAGTATATACAAATTTGATCTAATTTTGTCATGTGGTCGCTGGCTCTTTTACTATATGTCTGAACTCTTCACTGATGAAATAGTTTGATTTCATAACATGTTTGAATGCTGCTTTCAAAGAGCATTTTGTTCTGTTCTACATAGAATACACACACACTACTATTTTTATAGGAACCATGTCTANAGCTATGAAATCTACCTTTTGCCTCCTGGAACTATTATTTTTCTAAAATTTGTTGACATGATAATGCTATAAAACCATCAGATCAAAAGGTTCAATAAAATGGTGTCTTCTTATGACTTGCTTATCTTAAATATTAAATTCTTTACCATAGTACAGTTATGATAATTGACATTATTTCAACCAGAAGACTGACTGTAAAAAATGTTCAAAGAACTTCTTAAATCTATGATGACCTTCACAACCACAGAGAATCAATATGTCTCAGCCAAACCCCTGATCCAAGTACATTTTTCTATTGAAAGGGAAGAAAATGTCATTACATTTGGACTAGGTGCAATGGTGCGTGCTAGCAGGTCTAGCTAGCAAGCTTAGTGATGTGGAAGTATTGAAAGTTAGAGGCCAGACTGGCCAACTTAGTAAGACCACTACCTCTTAAAACAACAACAACCAAGAACAAACAAGCCATAGGAAAAAGAAAAAAAAATCTGGAATGTTTTACTTAATGCTAACAAATCTGTATAGAGTGAAATGAGTTGATAATCTTGAATATTTGAGGCTTATTTTAATTGCTATAATAATTATTCAGGGCTTAAATTTTTATAATTCATTTTCTATTTGCCAAATACAATTGCTGATCCTTTGTTTCCTTCAGTGGTCATCTCTTAGAATTTCCAAATTAAGAAAGTATTCACTAAGCAAGTAAACACTATTGAACATCAATTATTTGTCATGAACAGTGATTTGTACTGCAGACACAAGCTAAACAGAGTAATCCTTGGATAGCAGNAGCTTTAACTTAATGGGAAAATAAGGGTTATTCATGATAGACTTGATCTCCAGTTTATGATTCTATATAGTAGCTGACATTTTCACAGTCATTGATTAGAAATGTGCAGTATTTCACACATAGGGATACTATGATTCCCAAAGGATTAAAGAAGGCAGAAGACAGTACAGAACGTAGTGTTTCAAATGGTATTTCATAAGGAGGGTGTTACAACATATTGAGATTCAGATAAGGCCAATACTTTTCAAATCAAAGATATGACTGCTCCAAGGTACAGTTGAGGTGAAGGTTTTTACTGTAGATATAAGAGATTACAGTCAGAGGGATCTGTGCGAGTCCAGATCAGGGAGACAAAGCAGTAGACTAAAATGGCCAGTAGACTGAACAGGGCCATGAAGGAAGTGGAGCTGGTACAAGAAAGGAAAAGACTGCCTAGGGAGGGGTAAGAGAGAGGGAGGGCAAGAGGACCAAGAGCACAAGACCAAAATGCTAGGGTTATATAGAAATAAGAAACTGATGTGAGGGGTGGGGAGCCCAGAAGCTGGAAAAGTTTAGGGCAGGGGCAGTGTGAGGANNGTCAGGATTCCANCATGGACTCTGTAACAGGTATTTGTGATGCTGAGAGAACCTGGAGGCCAGCAAGCACTTTGATGTGCTAATATGCACCTTCATTAGCCATTAGTTTCTTTTGGAGCTGCCAAATACAATTGGAGGAAAGGATCACAAAAGTGAACAAGGTGTGCTTGAAGAAAATCCACTTGATCATCTTGAAACAAAATAGGGCCAGTGATGAAGAGTCACATAAGATAAGGTGGGTAGGAGGCTCAAAGTCAGAATGAATACCAAGATGACTAATTGTTTCTATAAATTAAGAAGGTGTTATAAAACACACACACACACACACACAC
Organism: Neotoma lepida; assembly: GCA_001675575.1. Taxonomy (NCBI): domain Eukaryota; kingdom Metazoa; phylum Chordata; class Mammalia; order Rodentia; family Cricetidae; genus Neotoma; species Neotoma lepida. The sequence goes on from LZPO01055887.1 coordinate 10,092, forward strand.
ACACACACACAAATAGCTTATACACAGTAATAACATTGGGAAGTATTACAAAACAATGTGCACAGAAAATGTACTTAAGGAAATCAAAGTAAAATTCTTGATACTTTTTTCTTTTTCCATAGTACAAATATTTTAATATGTCACNGAAAAAGTGATACTGGTATCAAGGGATGGAGCTCAGTGATAGCATACTTGCCTAGACAGTGCAAAGTTTGATCCCCAGTAACACAAAAAGGAATGACATATTCTATTACTTTATTAAATAACATATAATTATAAAATTAGTATAAGTTCAGATACTAAACGCATATTTTTCAAAACAGAGAAAAATATTCAACCACATCCAAGTAACACAATTATTATTAGTGTGCTAATGTTTGACATTATACTATATTACACATTATACATTCAAACAACATACATTTCCTGAAGGTTGTAGGAAAAAGGTACCAATGACAAAAGTCATGAATAAATTTTTATTAAATGAAACGCAAACTAAGAATATCAGAAAAATCTCATGGCTGAAACAAATCACAGCTGACTTTGAAGGAACAAAAGCCAAAGTCACAGAAAATTCAGAATGGGCCAGTACATGCTGACATTATAAAATCAGTTTATCCAGATATTTTATGTGGTTGTTTCTAATTTGCTCTTTTT
>LZPO01055888.1:20885-43799 GCA_001675575.1 Neotoma lepida
TGTGCAATGGCTCTTGCACAGGCTCTAGCCATGATGCCCTCTGTCATGAAGTCCTTACATGAAGCTAAATTGATGAAACTCACCCCCAAACTTGGACTTTCGTCATGAAGTCCTTACATGAAGCTAAATTGATGAAACTCACCCCCAAACTTGGACTTTCAACCTCCTGAACAGTGAGCTAAATTGTTTTTTTTTAATAAAGTGTCCCTTCTGAAGTATATTTTTAAATAATTGAACATGGACCAATGCAATATCCTATCTTATGTTCTTATATATTTTGTTAATGTGCTTTATTGCCTTCATCTTGGATATAAACTTTCTAAAAGAGGCCATGTGTCACATTTTAATGACTTTGTGATCATGAACATGCTGTTCAGAGCCTTGCAAAATACCGTGGGAAAATTATTGAATTCCCCATTGTGTGCTAGAAACTCTGCTATGTGATTTATACTTACAGGGGACTTTGAGGGTGATGGCTCAGCCTCCATCACAATCTCTTACTTTATGCAATAACAAAGGAAAGACTTTCGAATACTAACATTGTAGTGGGTAGCTGTTCCAGCTTTGACCTGGAAGCACTACCTCTAGTGAGGCTTCCAGTAACTGCCACGCCTACCTATGACCTGCCCCTGGGGCAGGCCGAGACGGGAGCCTTTAAGACTGGAGATCGGATATGCTGGTCCTCTTGGTTCCTCAGGTGATCCTGGATGCTGGATTGGCAGACCAAGTCATAGTTCTCCAGAGAACCCTGCTGGACTGCACCTCACCTCTCCCGGATCCTGTAACCAACCCCTTTATTGGCTATAAGCTACCCCAAAATAAACCTCCTTTTAACTACATGGAGTTGCCTTGTTAAATCCCCACTTTATAACATCATAGTTAGGCTAGATTAGGACAGGAAGACGTAAGCCAAGCAGAGCACAAGTAGGCTTTGGATTATGGTTGAACGTGAGTCTTAGTTTGGCCAGTCAAACTGAAGGGAGCTATTTTCCCTTTGCAGGGGAGGAGCTGAAATTGGGGCTAAAGCTGTAGGTGGTAGATGAATAAATGGGTTTACGATCTCTGATGTCACTGACTTGCTAATTCAATCAACCATTCTGTGGAAGATACCTTTCTACTTCTCCATATCCATCCTCCATCTGCTTCACTCTGCCTAGTGCCCAGAAATGCTGACTTGGGTGGACTGTATCAAGCGTCTCTCTTATCATCTGCTTCTGGTTGGCTTTAAACGGCTGGAGACAGTGGCAGGAGATAGGACGAAGGGAGAAGAGCATGGGTAGCACAATAGTCCTAACAAAATTCCTGTTTGGGAATATTCTCATCAATCAAATGATAACTCTTTCTTGTGTTGAAAATTGTTCTACTGATACCCATGTTATCTCTTATNAACTTAGCAGAAGTTCAGATAATATTATTATTGTCAGTTTGCTATAAAGACTCACAGAGGCAAAGTATCTTGCATGAGGATTCAACCTTGAGGGAAAGCCAGCTTTGCTGTTGTTGTTTGTTTTTAAGTTTAGAAACTGGTGTAAGTTTGATAAATAATCTATCATAAACTTCACTTTTAAATACATATGGAATATCTTTCAAGTGTTTTCCTAGGTAAGTATCACAAACTGAAAATAGGCTCATATCACCTCACATATAAGCTAATTCAGTTCCTTCATACCGTATATAGTTTCTTATGTCACTTGTTACCCTTAGTCAAAGAGTAGCATAAAATGAACCAGAATCTATCAACAGAAGAGCAAAACTGTGTTCTGTTAAGAGGGCATCTCTGAGATGTATTGTGAGACATTAAATAAAAATCTTANTTGGAAATGATTTCAAATTCAGAGAAATGATGCACATGGCAAGGCACATGCCATTTTCTTAGTCTCTGCTTATTTACTTCTTGCCCTAGTTCATTGTTGCATCATGTAAATGTCTTTATCATAATAACAGAAAAAGAAGTATGTGTTCAAAATATTTGAGACTATGTTGTCACAGGCTTTATCATGGACTCCTTCACTTCTAAATATCCAATGTACTGAGACTTCATCTTACACAACCACAGTTCACTGTCAATATTAGGAAAAGTAACAATAACTCATCTATTCTATAATTAGTATTTCATTTTCCTATGTTCAATAAAGTTCTTGATGGCATTGCCCCTCTTTAAAGACTCCAGTTGAATATGACGGTTGTATTTGGTTTCTATGTCCCTTTTATTCCTTTCCCAATTCAGAGAGGGTCCTCAACTATTCACTGCTATGTATCACATTATTACCTTTGAAACAGAATGCTCCCACTTTTAAAAATGAAATGCAAGCAACTTTTCATTTATGCTTCCCTAAGATTATATTCAGTTTATGTATGCATTGTTAAAAGACTCTCAGTTGCTGGGCTGTGGTGGTGCACACCTTTCAGGAAGCAGAGGCAGGCAGATCTCTGAGTTTGAGGCCAGCCTAGTATATGTAGTGAGTTCCAGGCCAGCCAGTCCTAGACCTGTCTCTTATACACATCTAGATGTGTATAAGAGACAGGGTGCACACCTTTCAGGAAGCAGAGGCAGGCAGATCTCTGAGTTTGAGGCCAGCCTAGTATACGAAAGTGAGTTCCAGATTGTAAAGAAACCCTGCCTCTGATAAATAAATAAATAAATAAATAAATAAATAAATAAATAAATAAATAAATAAATAAATAAATAAATAAATGAAGAAAGAAAGAAAGAAAGAAAGAAAGAAAGAAAGAAAAGAAGAGAAAAAGAAAAAGAAAATTGACTGCCTCAGTGACCTTGTGCTCTGCTACCATATCAAATGAAGAAGTATCCCATGGTCATCTGTTCTTCTGGTATGGTTAATTTTGATTGTCAGTTTAATTGGATCTAGAATCAACTAAGATGCATGGCTCTCATTGGATTTGTGAGNATGTTCTGGAAGGATTAACCAAGAAGAGACAACCCTTCCCTAGGAGTGAGTGGCCCAGATGTAAAGAGGCTCCAGAAAAAGCAGTGTCCTCCTTGCTGGCCCACATCTGTCTTGGCTGCCACTAACATTCTTCACTGACATATTCTCAAAGACTTAGAGTTTCAACATAGATTGGAGACCAGTCACTCTCCAAGAATCTTTGGACCTTTGCAACCAGAATGGAACTGCTGAGGTGTCCAGCTCTGTGGACTGAGCAGCCACNAGGTTCTGAGCATCTTGGATGGGCAGATGGCCAGTTTTGGACTACAAAGCCATTTTAATAAATTGCCTTACTGTTTTGAGCAGTAAGCCTTTTAGACATGTAAAAATAGCTTAGTCAAGATCCGCACTACACTTAAGGCTGTACCTGATAACCAGAGCTCAGTAATATCACTCACTCAAGATAATCAGACACAGTCCTAGACCCCATGATACCCACTGGACAGTATATAAGCAGAGACCAAGAGCAATGCTCTGCTCTGNACATCTGGAGAGACCAGGATCCTGACCCTCAAATCAGAGACTTCTGTTAGAGACTGGACCTGACATTCAGCTAAGATATGTGGCATACATCAACAGCCTTGGGGAGATAGGCTTAGGACCATAGTTAGGAATTTAGATTGTGAACTTTGTGTGATGACCCTCAGCATAATACAACTTTTGTTATACTAACTACGTGTATCTAACTTCTTTAACTCCTTGCTGACAACACTTACACACACACACACACACACACATTTAGTTCTGTTCTAGAGAACCCTACCTAATAAAGATTGTGTACTAGAAGTTGGGTACCTAATCAGTGACTTTGTAGCAGGGACTTCTCTTCTGGAAAGAGTATTCCTCAGTGGAATAAAATCATATTCTGATTATGGATTTGCCTTTCCTGTATGCAAAGCTTCTACGAAAAATAATAGCCATACTTTCCCACTCAGTCAGAAATTGTCTTAGTTACTGTTCTATTGCTGTGCAGAGACCCCAAAGCCCATCTCCAGTGACATACTTCTTTCAACAAAGCCACACACAACAGGGCACCTCTCCTAATCCTGATTTGTGGGAGCTGACAGAAGTTTCCTTGTGAGATCTGAGTTTGCCTGACACAGGAGAGCTGCCTAAGGGGATGATTTGACCATGGGCAAGGTTGCCAAGTGGTTGAAAGAATCTGCACTTGGTTGTGCCTGGGGGGAGGTCTTTTGCTCCTCCCCTTGGCATTCCTTTAAAAGCCCTTTGGCAGATATAGTCAGGGCCTGATGGGTAATGATCCAGGCTTTCCCAAGGCTATTNTATTTCTCTCTGTCTCTCTGCTCTTTATTTCTATCTAATAATTCCTGCTGCTCCTGCTCAAGAGTACCCTGGTGAAAAGTGGGGGTGGGATGGCCCTCCACACTAAATCATCTCAAACAGTTCTACCCACTGGTGACCAAACATTCGAACATATGAGCCAATGGAGGCCATTCTAAGTCAAGCCACCACAGCAATAAACTTACTTCATAGCCAAATAGGTATGGTTGTGGGCTCATTCTCATGGGATTCACTAGCCTTACCATATTCTCCATCATCCTGAAGACGTTAACTTGATAGAATGGAATGATAGGGTGGCCTTTTAAAAATGCAGCTTCAGTGCCTACTAGGTAAGCAGTAACCAGGAGGGTGGAGGCAGTTTTCCAGAAGGCTGTATATGCCATGGATCAGAATCCAGTGTACAGTACTGTATCTCCTATAGCCAGAATTCACAGATCCAAGAATCAAGCACTGGGGATGGGAACAGTACCACTATTGCCCCTAGTGGCTCATTGGTAAAATTTTTTCTCCTATTCTGTAGAGCCTGTGTTTTGCAGGCCTTGGTTACAGAGGAAGAGTGCTTCTGCCAGGATGCACAACAAACATTTCATTGAAATAGAAGGTAATATGTAGTAGAATATTTTAAGGTGTGTTACTTTTGTTTATGTTGCATTTGTTTAACTCTGTGAAGCTGTGTTACTGTGCCTGTCTAAAACACCTGATGGTCTAATAAAGAACTGAACAGCCAATAGCAAGGCAGGAGAGAGAATTAGATTGGGCTAACAGGCAGAGAGAATAAATAGAAGGAGAAATCTGGGAGGAGAGAGAAGCAGCCAGAGAAGGAGGAGGACTCCAGGGGCCAGCCACCCAGCTACCTAGCAAGCTACAGAGTTAGAGTAAGAGTAAGATTTACAGAAGTAAGAGAACAGGAAAAGCCCAGAGGCAAAAGAAAGATGAGATAATTTAAAGTTAAGAAACACTGGCTAGACACTAAGCCAAGCTAAAGCCAGGCACTTATAATTAAGTATAAGCCTCTATGTGGGATTTATTTTATGGCTGGGTGGTGGGTCCCCCAAAAGAGTAAAACAAACAACAACAGTAATAGTTCTTGTGGCCATTTCTGGGCTCCTGATTGCACTGAATCAAGGTTAAGAAAAGGTTNCAGTATTATCAAGGGAGATTGATCCTAACTATTAGGGGAAGTTGGACTACTACTCCACAGGTAAGGTAAAGAAGGATATGTCTGGAGTACAGGAGATCCTTCAGTGCATCTCTTGGTGTTACCATGTCTTATGATTAAAATCAGTGGGAAACCACAGCAACCCAACCTAGGCAGGATGAAAATGGTGTAGACTTTAGGAATGAAGGTGTGGGTTACCCTTCAAGTTAAAAACAAAAATCTGTTGAGTTGCTTGCTGAGGGTGCAGAAATATATCATGAGTAGTCAAAGGAGGTTGATACAAATACTAGCTACAGCCACAAGACCAGTGACAGAAATGAGGATTGTAATTATCTTAAATATCCTATTAAGAATGTTTGTGTGCATAATATATATATATATATATATGTATATATACCAGATATTTTTGTTTTCTTTTCTCTCCTAATCCTTTACCAAGTTATATAATACAAATTGAGAGAATGTCAGTAGTTGAATATTACTAAATCTAAATTATCACATTTGAGTTATGGAGTACAAGATTAAGAATCCCTCAAGGGACTTTGTTNTATGTTATTGAGGGATGTCTTAGTTAGGGTTTTCTATGGCTGTGAAAAGACACCATGACCACAGGCCCACAGCAACTCTTACAAAAAAGAAAAAACATTTAATTGAAGTTGCTTGCTTACAGTTGCAGAGGTTCAGTCCATTATCATCATGGTGGGGAATGTGGCAGTGTGCAGGCAGATGTGGTGCTGGAGGAATAGCTGAGAGTCCTACATCCTGCAGGCAACAGAAAGTCAACTGTCACACTAAGGGAAGCTTGAGCAAAAGAGACCTCTAAGCCCACCCCACAGTGACACATTTCCTCCAACAAGGCCACACCTTCTAATAGTGCCACTCCCTTTGGGTATTTTCTTTCAAACAACCACAGGGGAAAATGGGATGTTTGGGTTGTATGTAAATAGTTTTATCATGTTATGTGGAACTATAACATTCTTATTGCTTTCATACGGAAATAAGACATAACATAAAGAGATGTGATTGGGTGTCTAGTTGACAAGGAGTGGACTTGTGATGATTAATCTTCATTGACAAGTTAANTGCATCTAAAGACAACTTAGAGACACAGTTCTGGACAAGTCTATGAAGATAGTTCCAAAAAGAGTTAACTGAGAGGAGACGCCCCTCCCTCCAGTGGGCAGTACCTTTCAGAAGCTGCAGCCCAGACATAAAGGGTCANAGGGAAAAGCAGCCCTGTTTGCTTTCCTTTGCTTCTTGCNGGTGAGCAAGCAACCGTCTCTGCTGCTGCTGCCATTTTTTACTGACACGACACTCCAGATTCTTAGGTTCCAATGTGAACTGAAGAGGAGAGAATTTGAAGGAAGCTTTTGAGCTGTTAACACCAGATTGGGACTGCTGAAGCATCTAGCTTCAGGGACTTAGCAGCTACTGGGTTCTTAGCCTCTCTAATAGGCTGTTGGACTACCTATGACCTATCAGCTGTAAGCCATTCATGTGTGTATGTGTCTGTCTGTCTGTCTGTCTGTCTGTCTGTCTCTCTCTCTCTCTCTCTCTGTATGTGTGTGTGTATACATTTTATCAGTTTTGTTTCTCTAGAAAACCATGCCTAGTGCATTGTCCATGACATGTTAATTGCAATCATGTGTTCAACAAGCTTTCTGATTTCTCCAATATGTAGGGAGAAGTTTGCCTTTTTTGGGAGCATGATTTGTCAGATTGCAAAGCACTGCTACCTGCTATATGCTGTCAATTGATTCACTTGCCCTTTTGGGGAATTTTAGCAGGGCAATTTCTCATGGCATCAACTGAAGAGACTTTTCTTTCTCATGAGACCAGCTTCTAGTCCAGAGATATTGTTTACAATCAAAGGATTTCTAGGTCTTCTGAATTGTTTTCAAATAGTAAAACTTGACATCTCCCTAGTTGACTAAGCAATTCTTAAGGGAGAAGTCTCCAATTAACTTGTCAAACCTCTTCACTGTCAGTTACATTGCTTTTCGGGTATCTTACCTCTTCCTCTGGAAAGGAAGTGCCTGCAGAAATCTGGGGCNGCTTTCTTTTTCTGAAGTAGTTGGCAAATGGCTTTGTTCTCATCATCAGCTGTGGCTGGAAGAAGGCTGAAGTGGATGACAACCATGGGGAACTGTTACACAATGCTTTTCTCCATTGGGATGGGGGATCCCACAGGTCTTTTCAACTTGGTTCCAGGACACCATGACAGTGCTAGTCATCATATCCCCAATATCCTTTGTTTCATCTTTCTCTGTTGGCTTTCTCCATCCTGAAAGTAGTTAGAAAGGCAGTGAACTTTGGCCAGGCTTTGCAGGGCTTTCTTGGCTCCTGAGAATTCTGAATCTAATAGATGAAAGGAAATAACTGATTCCCCGTGACAGTTCAACTGCTGCATCAAAAGGCTGCATCCTCAGAGGCATGTGGAGGGAGTAAAGCCAACTCCTTACCTATAATTACAAACTGTTGATTAGTTCAAAGTTATTCCCTTTTGTCATTTCCGGTCTACAAACAGCTCCCTGGAGACAATAGTGGGCTTTGTTGGTGTACATCGCACTGGTGGAACAGTTGATGGGGACCTACAAATTGCGGTCTGTGCATTTCATTGCAAGATACACATCATACAGCTTAATCTGGCAATTAGTCTGGCTGAAGTAAGTACAAATAGTCACAAAAAAGTAATCAAATTATCAGTTAGCCTAATAATAATTATGAAAGCTATACAGGCATCATTTTGTCTATCGACTGTTATGAATATCTAATGCTTCTTTCAACCAGAGAAAACACAGAAATGAAAAGGGACAAGAAGCTGGAGTGGAGCTCAGCCCCAGCCCTTGGTTTTCTTTTGTGTGTGAGCAATTGTTTTAAAGTCTAAATGCAATATTCAATGGATCATTTGTCACCACAAATTACCCCTTAGATAGTTTACTGCAAGTGCCAACTTTCCTGGGTACCTTCTGGGTTTTACAAGTTGTTNCATCAAACAATGATTATTATTCTTTGAGAAATTATCCAGAGTAGTTTGTTACATGACAGACATGTGGTTTGAGTTTTGTTGTAAATGTAGAACAAAAGGTCCGAGAGTGTTTCTTTTCATTATCCAAGCCNTGCAACTATGAGAAGACATCAGATAATTCATTATTCAAATGAGAATGTTTTCTTGCCTTTCATTTTCTGTTTTATTTCTGTATATCCATGACATTTCAGCAAGCAAGCTGCCTCCTCTAGCAGCACCATCTGCTTTGCTTTTCAACTGTGAAACCATATGAGAAAACGAGTCCCTTCCCCCTTATAGAAATATATAAGGGGTGAGGGGAATGATGCTGTCAGTTATATACATGTACACACACATATATATGTATGTATGTGAATTTATTCATAATTGCATGTGAATATATATATATATACAAATATACATTGTGTGTATGTGTGCTTTTTCTTATTTTTTAAAAATATTCCAGCAGAATTGTACAGTCAAGGAATATGGTTTCAACAGAACAACTAAGTAAAACTTGCCAACTAAACATATTTTATGTCTTAAATCCTTTCTCCCTGCAACACTCCTTGAACATGGAAATTTAGGTCAGTTTATCTGTTGGTATCTATACTATAATAGTATCTGATGCATAGTGTTGAGTTTAATTGTTATTGAATAGTAAGACTATCAGAGCTCCCCCCTGAGTGAATTTTGTATGGTGAGCAAGTAGCAATCATAAATTACTCTCATTTCTGGTCATCCCTATTATTACTCCTACCCTGAGAGATCTTTTGTTCTGTATTAACAAATGTATGCTAGAATTAAGTTCTGCTTACTTGGTGACAAAGCATCGTTGACACCATCTCCTATGAGTTGTTAGGCCAATGCTCAAGGTCTACTTATTTAAATAATCACCACAGTGTATAGTCTGTACTATGTCATCAGGGTAGTAGATAGCACAAGAGTTGGTCCTCATTTACTAGAAAATGTAATGTAGGATTATAACCAAGGTTTGAAACTATCTAAGCCAAACCTAGCTTCTCAGAATGTGGTTCCTTAGCCAAGTGGACTTACCTAGAGACCAGTCCACCTTTCATTCAACACTCACTCCTTGGTATCTGACTATAAGATTTTTGAGTGAGATTTTTCTATCTCTGATANCCAGGGTTCTAATTAAAGGCATATGAATTGTTATTAGTACNTATTAAATTTGAGATACTAATGATACAATTAGAGCAATAATGGTGACAGTATGGGTTAGGCAGAGGAATTATTATTGGCGAAGACTTTGAAACCATGAAACAATGATCAGAANAGGAAGAAAAAGGAAACTATTGCTATGATAAATGGGGCCAAANTACTCAGGGTCAGAGAATCTGAGTTTGCTTTACCCAGCAGGGCTGCATAATGGATGATTTGGCCACNGGCATATTTACTAGGTGTTTGGAAGGGTCTACACTTGGCTGTATGGTGTACTTTGATCTTGNAAGGGGAAGGTCTTTTGCCTCTTCCTTGGCATATTATAAAAAGCCTTTTGAATAAGCCTCTGGGNCATTGGGTATTGACTCAGGTCCTCCCAAAGCTATCCTGTGTTTCTGTCTTTCTCCTCTTTGCTATCTTTCTATCTAATATTTTCTTATCCCTCTCTCCTCCTCATAAGAATCCTTGAAAAGGTGGGAGCTGGCCTCCCACAGATAAATAATCTGACATTGGATAGATGCTATTTGGGAAAGCTTCTTTTAAGCCATATTAAGTAAGTTCTATTTTTAAGGGGACCCAGAGACAAAGAGAGGTTGAGTAGCTTGTNAGCTAGGAGCTGGTNGAGCTTGGATTAAGCTGTTCTGATTCTAGAACCGGTACCATTGTTTCTTCTTCCATGCTTCATTGAAGTAAAAGGAAGAAATGCTTGTAATATGGAAACAGTGGACATTCGCACAGTGCCACATGGCCCAGCAGGCAGTCAATTTAGATATGAATGCAAAATGTTCATGGGATATTAGAACTAGAGAGGGTATAGGTAGCAAAGTCATTTCAGTATGAACCAGAAGTTTGAAACAAAGTAACTTGTGAACATGAAAGTATGGACTACATTAGATTTATTTCTTTATTTACCACAGAGTCTGGTTTTCAGACACTTAAGTAGGTTATCAAAGGATATCAAAGTATGTTGCAGGAATAAAACTAAGCATGAAACTCAAATCTCTGTTTCATCTTATTTGTATAGAAATAACTAGGAGGAAAATCCAAAGCTATACAATTAGAGTTCAAAACTACAATGTGCCTAGGATTTTTCTTTTACGTGAGATGGTGAGAAGGCAAGCTACTAGGCTTCTCTAGATAGGGAAACTGAAGCACAAAAAAGCTAAGGTCTTGTTAGCAGGGGGACTGACTGCCATAAGGAAATCTGAAAAATCTTTTACTACTTCTGAAATTACAAACACAATTCCACTTTTAATTCCTGACTGTTAGCTCCTTTTATAATTTATGACAGGAAAGAGATGGCTTACAGCATAAGGAAAGATAACTCTACTCCCACCTTAGGAAGCCTCCATCTCATTCTCTTGGATTATATGACCTTTGCTTTGTGCAAGTATCTCTGCCCCAGCCTCACATCCAGATGGAGCTTCATGATCTCTTTGGAAGCCACCAAAACTGATTGGATAATTTTGTAACCATAACTTCTTTCTTTCTTTTTTATATTCATGACAATTTGAATGGGATGAGATCTCCTTATTTGATGTTTCCTCACTTATAATTCATACTCAATAACAGCATACTGTTCTCATTGTAGTAGAGATATGCTTATATAAAAATCACCAAATCAAAGCAGCTTTTGTTTTACCTTATAAACACACAAGCCAAGAATATGACAACAATTCATTTTTGCTTAGTAATTCAGTTCAAATGTCCTCTACTAATTTTAAATATCTGAACTTTAGAAAAGTATTTTTTAAAAGGAAATATTAAGAAAGCATGAAAATCCTTCACTAGAAAAACTTGCCCAATTTCAAAAACAAGCCTCAAATATGGTTTTCCCTTGACTAAAAAACAAATACACCATATTATGTCATGACTTTACAGTGTATGAGGCAGACAAACTAAAAGGGAATATGTGACATGTGTAAGTCACCAACAAAAGGCTAGCCTGTTTTCAAATATAAACCATGTGCTTGTTGGTTACTTTCTGTAACCTGGTGCTAAGGCCCTATTGCTGAAGACACAACTTGCTCATGTCATTGAACATGGAAAAATGAAGCCAGTGCACAACTAGAAGCTTCATCTCTACTGATATTTATGGTGCTGCAAGGTACTTTGCATCCTATTGGAAGAAAAAAAGAAATCATCAATATCACCCAGCTACGAACCCTGAAACCTATAAGGGTGACCTGCCTGCAAGATGTATTGGTGCAATAGTGGCACAAATGTTAGGCAAGTAACTAAACACTTGTTGATTTGCTTTAAGACCCATTCCATGAGATGGAACCCATATACAATACTGCTCCAGTGACCAAGAANCTGAAGCTAGCTAGGCCTTGGGTNCTAGTGGAAAAGCTACTACTATCACTAGTATAAAGGATCATAGCAGTAAAATGACTTCAAATGACATATTTCTAGATCCATAGATCACAGCATTGTTCAACGCTCATCAGAGAAGCTTTTCAGTAGATGGGAATTAACAGAGACCCACAACTGAACAATATGCCTATGCTGAGAGTGAGAGACTTTGGAGCACTCAGCCTTAAATGCGATGCTGTTATCAATTCTCTCCCCTCAAGGCTCAGGAATTTATGTGGAAGAGGACATAGGAAGATTGTAATAGCCAAAGGTGGTGGATAAAAACCAAGAAAACAGCATCTTCAAGGTACAACAGAACTGATACACATGTGAACTCACAAAGTCTGTAACAGCACACATAGGACCTGCACAGGTTCACACCAGACAAAATTCCAGCACTAAGAAGGAGAAGTTGACACAAAGCCCCACCCTTAATTAACTAAAAAGCTATTTGCAACTGATACCCACTAAGAAAAGNAAAATCAGTTTTTTTCACAGTTTTTTCACATTGGATATATCAACAACACTACAGGGCAGGCCCCATAGGCATCAATAGCTGACTGACACAAAATGAACTTGATGTTTTTATTGGCTTTTTGTTTTGTTTTATTGTTTTTTATTACTATTATTATTTTAGTTTGTTTGATTTGATTTTCTTTTGAGGGAGAGAGAGAGAGAGAGAGAGAGAGAGAGAGAGAGAGAGAAGTTATATGGGCAGGAAGTTAGGAGGCACTGGGAGAAGGGAAATACTTTGATCAAAATACATAACAATAATTTAAATAAAAATAAAAATCTTTATGTCCTGTTTTCTCAAAAGAATACTTAGACATAGGTCACAGAACCAATCAGCTCAAAACAGTGTCAAGAAAAATGCTAAGAACCAATGAGAGACTTTTGCAAGAAGATGGAGCAGAAGGGAGAAGTTTCAAACCTAAAGACTTGAGTCCCCGCTGTCTGAAACAGTAAACTAGTAACATTAGAATCATCACACTATGACTCTGAAATTGTAGCAGGTGAATTAGGCCACATGGACAGGCAAGGATGAAAAAAGAGAAAAGACTTCCTGTAGTCAATTCCTTCCGGTTCAGTAAATAGTTTTAGTGGAATTTTCTTTTACTATGTTTTCTAGTATTGATGGTAGGTCCTTGGAGAGAGTAATGTACTTCAAATGTGCAATGAACTAGTAGAAACTGACACTTTTTTACTTGGACCACAGGAGAATGCATGGAACAAATTGGCTCAGTAGAGGCTTAATTTTCATCAGTTTTCTTTCTTTACACAGTAGGTTCTTTTCCATTGAATATATCTTTGTGGTGTATGGAGTGGTATCTTTCCTATCTATCATAAGGGTCATGACAGACATCACCATAGCAAAGTGCAGATTGGAAGGAAGAAAAAAAAGAATAGCAAACTTATTAGTCAAAGTTTCATGTACACAGGACCATTCAAGTTGAAGACCCAAAGACCTAGGGAAANTCTTTTAATGCTGAAGTTCAACGAAGCATGGACAGCTATGAAGAAACATGAATGGATATGAAGGGCAGAATCCAACAATGATTAAATGAGAGGAAGATAAAATGTCCACTCAGATTCTCTTTGGTCCCTGTGTAGCTTATTTGCCCAGGTATAAAGTAAGACTCCTTCTGGAATGAGGTTCTATGGTCTACTATCACACATGAGAGTTGGGAAATATCCCTATGACCAGCTCTTCCATAGAAGGCAAAGAAAAATTAGACTAGTATTTCTAGATTTCATGGCTATTTGTGAGATGAATTGCTAAATGGTCTTATTAATAAAAAACCCAGAGCCAGATATTGGGGTGAATGCTGAAAGATCAGAGAAGCAGAACAAGCCACAACCAACCTTACCTTGCCAACTCCTCAGCTGATTTTGTTTCCACAAATCCTCAAACTGAAAGTCTCAGTTGAACGGCTGCTAAAAAGCCTTTAGTTCCTGGTCCTGATGCCTTGTATGCCTTTTTGCTTCCTGCCATCACTTCCTGGGATTAAAGGCATGTGTCCTTCCCAAGCAAAGACATAATATCTCAAGTGCTGGGATTAAAGGTGTGTGTCACCAAGTCTGGCTCTGTTTGCAGTGTGGCATTGAACTCACAGAGATCCAGATGGATCTCTGCCTCCCGAGTGATAGGGTTAAGGGTGTGTGCCACCACTGTCTGGCCTCTATGTCTAATCTAGTGGCTGGCTCTGTCCTCTGATCCCCAGATAAGTTTTATTTATTAGAGCACAAATAAAGTATCATCACAGCTATTTGGGGGGGGGGGCATGCCTGTCTTATGGCCTATATGAGGTAGGTAGGTGGCTTGACCTGTAGAAAGAATACAAGAGAGGAGAGAATGAGAAAGCCAAAAGAAGCTGTCTTTCTGAGCCGTTTCCTTTGGTTACTGCTGTGCAGGCTCCATAATGCCTACCAGATCTAAACATACATGATATTTAGAAGAAGGGGAGAAAGGGAACAGGAAGGGAAAGCTGATTCTGTGATAAGCCATGAGTAACAGTAAGAGAAAAGAGCAGGCAATAGTAGACAAAAGTACTTGCAGCACTCTGATTGTGAGACATCATGTTAAAAGTGACAGTGCAAAGTTTAGGACAGAGTTTCAGGAAGATAACATTCAGATAGGGACCTAAGAAACATTTGGGGGTGGGAAACTTTCTATACTCCGAAGTTTTGATAATTGAACTCTGTGAAACAAACTCAGTCACTAGATTAACAGGATAAAATGTGTTTTAGTTTTATGCACCTGAAAAAATGTTCCCAAAACCTTGAGATNGAAAATTATGTAGCTTCTTGGGCTATAGAAAGTAATGGGGGCTTCTTGCTTCTGGGGAGAAGTGATAACAATTCACGAAGGTAGTGAATGGAACAAATGTACGATGGTAAAGGCTGACTGGTTATACAGATAAATAGTTTGTCTTGTAGTAAGAACTATTTCAAAGCCTCTGTCTAAAGAATGGCTGACAGGCTCGAACAAAGTCTGTCTAGGAATGGTATAAACCTTTGTTTTCTTGTCCTATGATCCAATTAATCTTCCCCGATTGATGAAATTGCTGGGGAGGAGACATATAAAGTTGAATCCCCTTTCAGAATATACAGCTTTATGCAAAGAACCCCTTTTCTGTGCTTCAAGGAAGGAGGACATGAGACAGGAAGGGATTAGAAGGTCAGAGAGAGAGGCCTTGTTTCTATTTTAGTTCCAAGAGTTCAGCATACCAAAGTGCAATTGCAATGCTGTGGAGCACTGTTTGTTGGTTTGTTGTAAGTCTCAACAAAATTCAGAGTCATTGCATGAAGTCTGCATTCTGTACAAGTACAGAACAAAAAGATCAATGACTAATTACTTATAACCTCAGATTAAGAAGTGGGAAATTGTACTCAGCTGAGANAGAACAAAATGTATCTGGGGCATATGTGGATGTTCTAAATTCTGTAAGGTGAAAAACAAAACTAATTTTTGACAATACATACCACATGCTTTATTTGTATTGATTAATTTAATCCTCATCCAAATCTGAGAAATATCACTATTTCACTAGAAACTGAGGCCNAGAGGTCGAACAATGAGGTCCAATCACATGACTAATAAACAGTATAGCTGAGATTATCCTCCAGAATATCTAAGTGTTTCCGCTCCAAATGGCTCCTCATTATTTCTGTGGTGAGAAGGAACTAAAAGTTGCTAATAGAATTCATTTAAAACTCACCAATTTTATTAGAATAAATTCACAATATTCAAATATATAAAAAAAGGGTCCACGTATCCCCTGACAATAAGGAAGCTAGATAATTTGCATGGATATTCCTCTACTGATGAATAGCTTGAATTCCAAAGGATCATTTTCCTGTTTTTCTTGTATGCAAAGCTCCATTATTTAAATGAATATTTGTTTTTCTGATATGTAGTTATTATGCATTTATTAAATCTTGTATAGGGAAGTTTCAATGGTACATTTTTTTACTTATGAGACTTCAGAATCAGGCAGCATCACGAGTACAGAGGAGTTGGAAAATCTTAAATATAATAAAAGAAATAATAATAACACAGCAAGAGTTGGTCTGGAAAGGAAGCTGACATAGACGAGAGGATGTAGTTTGTGAGGAGAAAGGGACTTGAGGCTGTGCTAGGCATCACACTGGGAAGAAGAGCATTACACAGACAACACAACATTGAGTTCTAAATGTGATGGAGATTTAGTGTGAAGAAGATTTCTCCCTTGGAAACCTGGAGACAAGCTAGATTAAGAATGAGAACAGGAGAAAGGGAAGCAGAGAGCTTAGCCACCATGAGGGGGATGATGGTGGGGTAGGGGGCAGAGTGGCCTCTTCAGAGATCAGTCTTCAGAAAACTTCCCTAAGAAAAATCCCTGGAAGAGTCTCTGGACCATTCCCCAGAAGAAGTGAAAAATCTGACATTTCTTAACCTAGCAGGGGTAGCAGGAAGTCTCATTCCATGTTATGTAGATCGGCATAGCTTGCATGACAAAGATCACAGAAGAGTCAGGTATCAAAGGCTGCAAGCTGTCACACATAGACTGCTTCATTAGAAAAAATGTAGATAGATATTTTATTATTTTAAATTTATTCATACAATGTATTTTAATCATATTCTTTTCTGCCAGATTTCCCCTGAAATTCCAAAACCCAACTCAAACCATAACCAGCCAACAAAAAAGCACCAACAGAACCAAAACAAACATGGAGTCCATTCGTGTTGGCCAACTACTCTTGAGCAAGGAGCCTGCTCTGGAGTGTGGTTGATACCCACTGTCACCCCTTTGAAGAAAACCACTTTTCCCTGTCTCAGCAACTATCAGTTGAGAGTAGCTTCTTGATGTCTACTTCCTCTTCTTTGTGATTTTGCCTGGCTTAAACACATGCAGGTCTCGTGCACACTGTCTGACTGCTTCTTACCTCTGTTCCAGAGAGAGCTGTGCAGGGGCAGCTTGATTCAGGCTGTGGGACTTGGCCTGAAGGTGCAGGACTGTTCTAACAGAAAGTATTTGAGGTTGAAGGAAAGACCTTGATTCAAAGAATCAAAGGAGGGAAACAAATTGAGATGGACATTCATTACCCCCAATGGACATCTTGTTCAGATGGGGAGCCACTAGTTGACCAATTAGAAGATTTTTTTTTAAAGAACCAATTACTATTTGTTTAAGATACTTTGGCATGAACTCCCATCATTCTGCTGTCATGTAGTTTACATTGTTACCAAGNAAAGAAAAGTAAGGCTCTGAAAATGAGACACATGATGCTGAGCAGTAGCTGAGGGTTTGAGANAACACTGCCCCACCTCCCCCCCACACACTTTCTTTTTATCAGCGTTTTCTCTGTTTTTGTTTTTAAAGCTGAGATCTTGTGCTTGGAAATGCCCCTTAGTAGATTTGGGACATTTTTTGGAAACCTGTAGAGACAAGTCCTAGTTTCGATGGATTTCTCTAAGCACCGCTTTATTTAGCTGTTTCAGTGACTATCTCCCATGGCTGGATAGATGCATAGAATGCAAATGACTCTAAGCAGTGCTGGATTAAACGCTTCATCAGGCAGAGGTGCCCCTGGGAACCACACGCAACATTTTAGTGCCTTTCAAGGCAGTTGTTTCTCATTGTATAGATGTTTCTGAGTGGATAAATAATCTAGGATTCCAATGCCAAAGGCTAATTGCCCTGGCTTGGGAAATGCCTGTATTTTTCCCCTCTAAGCAGCATGAATTATATTGATAGGCTTGCATGTTTCTCTGGCTGACAGCCAAGGGCCCCCATTTCAGGATGATGGGAAAGTTGCAGGATGAAGTTTTCTCACAGAATTTACCACTGACTAAAAAGTGAAATTGCTACAATGAATAATCATCTTTCCTTCTGAAATCTTAATTGGGTTGGCAACAAGTGTAATTACCAGGATGGTAGAGGAACCCAAGATGTTGAATGAAGAACAAATTTCTTTGGCTATTTGTAGACAGCCTCAAAAAAAGTCGTTCTCTAAAAGCCTTAACCACCATTGAACTCTTTGAGGAGAAGTACTGTTGGCTTTGCTTGAACTTATACAGCTTTCAAAACTCAGGGCTTTCATGCTTCAGAAATAGGAACTTTAAGAAAGTGAATGCTTGCTGGCTAAGGCGATTTTAATCTCTCAAATGCTGTTACGGAAGTTCAAAGCATAAAGGTCTATCAATGGGTTGCAAACCACTGTAATGCAACACTTAGCCAATTTGCAAGCATGTTAGTTTTTTTTCTTCTAAACTCTCTCTCAAGGGGAAAATATGCTTCACAGAGAGCCTATGGAAGGGTAAATTACAAAGATCTCCCACGAACATCAGAATTACATCAACTTAAGTGTAATTACCACCTTAGTAGGGAAATAAGAGTCTTTATTTTTTACCTTTTACCAAAAGACTATACATGGCTAGAAGTTCATGAAAGGTCACTGGCAGAATCAAACATCTACTTTATGAAAACTACCAGAGCTAAATTATACATATTTTTAAAAGCCTGCTGGATGCTGCTCAAAGGTTCATTATAGACGCCAGTTTTCAGCCTAGCTATCAGTGATGCCTCCAGTCAGCCTACAGCTTTTATCAGTAATGATGGAGTCCTCAGTGCCTGCTACCCCCGACAGGTTTCATCATTTTTCTCCTTTGATTCTCATAGTTGGAGGAAGTTGAGGGTCCTGATATTACAAATATTACAAGAATATGTCCTAATATGGGCTTCTAGGCTTCAGCTCTTTGAAAGTTTGATGATCTGGTTATTTGTAAATACATTTTCTCACAACGGTACACTACACAGTTACAAATGGTAACTTACACAAGTGCCTGTGGGGTATCATTGGTAAGTCACAGCTATCAGGGACTGTTGATATATATATATATATATATATATATATATATATATATATATATATATATGAACAGGAAATAGTAATGAAGGGGTCGAATGTTCTTGAACAGCAGAGGTCAAAATTATGAAACAGGAATTTACTT
This sequence comes from Neotoma lepida, assembly GCA_001675575.1. NCBI lineage: Eukaryota > Metazoa > Chordata > Mammalia > Rodentia > Cricetidae > Neotoma > Neotoma lepida. The sequence continues at coordinate 39,833 of LZPO01055888.1, forward strand.
ATAAGATCCTTCTGTGGCATTTGCACTGAAGCATTTTTAGCACCATTTATTTTAATTCCACCTAAGGATATTGTTAAAGACTGCAGGTTTACATGTAAACATCTTTCTGCACTGCCATTTGCTGAGATGAGCTTTGCTTGATAATTAACAGTACTCAAGGGCAGTGGGCTATTACTTAATTTATCCAATGCCCAGACCTACAACTCTAGGCAGACACAGGTGGAGGGGAGTTCTGGTGTGCTTCACATAATAGTGTTTAGACAATTTATGCTGTCCTCCAATGAGTCCAGTGTGAATTGAGGTATTGCCGTGTTCACTGACATAATAAGGAAATAGAGAAGATAGTTTGTGTCAAGGGGAATCAGGCCTATCACTCACAATCAGGAATGCACTCTTGAATATGAAAACTGCTGAGAAATGCCTGTAGGAGAAAGTTTTGTCCAGGTCCTGCCAGGCCCCACAGTCCCACAGATGCTTATAAAATAATTACTCAGAGGCTTATATTAATTAGAACTGCTTGGCCATTAGCTCAGGCTTATTACTGACTAGCTCTTACACTTAAACTCAGCCCATTTCTATTAATCTATATGTCCCCACGTGTTCCGTGGTTTCACCTGCGTCTCATTACATGTTGCTCCTTGGGCAGCTGGCTGGCATCTCCTAACTCAGCCTTTCTCTTCCCAGGATTCTCCTTGTCTGCTTATCCCACCTATACTTCCTGCCTGGCTACTGGCAAATCAGTATTTTATTTATCAACCAATCAGAGCAACACATATTCACAGCGTACAGAATGACATCCCCACCAAATGCTAGTCCTTCACATTGAGGATCACAGGTAGGCTTGGGTGGAGCTGGCTAGATTTGTTTGTTCTGAAATGGTGCTGGGAACAGTTAGCATGGACTGCTGAAAATTCCCACTTTAATGCCAGAAAATAATTTCTTACCTGAAAATATGTAGCTCAGTGCTTTTTAAGGGCCAAAATAAAAGGTAGTGAGATTGGATGAGTATTAGAGGGAGGAAGGATGAATATGAACAAAGTGTAATGACATATCAAAATGTCAAAATAAGACCCATTACTTTGTATGCTGATATAAAATTATTTGTTTCAATGCTAAAAGAACAGAATGGGAAGTCTCTGTCTTTGTGAAGGCAATGATAACAATACAAATAATCATGATCACTGTATGTTTCCTCTATATGGGATTTTATAATATAGTACGCACTTGCATATACTCAGTCTCATGTTATAATATAACTCAAATGTTGCGTAACCCAGCATTGAATGCTGCTTATTTCAAGGCATCCTGTGGGGTTTAGAAGCTGTGGACCAGATGTCATAAATGTTACAGAACGTGTTTGTTGGCAGCATATATATCCAAACTTTAGTATAGACTAAATTGTTAAAAGGATGAGCAGAAAATATTCCATAGCTTCCTTTGCTATGAGTAAGGTTTTAAGACTGAGTGCTTAAGGACAACAGAAGCATGAGAACCCACATGAGCTCCACAATGGCTTGGTCCAGGGATGGCAGCGAAGCATCAGCTTGGGGAGGGTTAGTAAGAAGCTGGTATTGATGGCTAGGACAAAAAAAGAGAGAAGCTTTTCTACCTATAAGCTTTCTCCACTCGTGGACTCCCATGAATGTATGAAAAAAAGCGTCCTAGAAAGAATACATCTGCTTTGTCACTAAATTTCATTTCCTGCTTCTTTGATTGACTGACTGATTGATTCATCACCTTTCTCACACATAACTGATATTTCATACACTCTGATTGATGTTAGAGATACACAGCAAGCAAGCAGATATAATAGTCCTTGATTTGAGGCACAGGCACAAACATAGAACAGGATTACAAAATAATTACAGATTGTAATAAGTGCTATGAAGGAGGAAATAGGGCCATGAGACAGAGTTTACGTTTATTCTTGAAAGTATCAATCTTGAGATCAGTCTTGAGATTGAGTCTTGAGTATTGTTTACAGAAAATGCAGCATTCCTTTGATAAATCTGGGGTAGGCTTCTTCAACAGTGTCTTAGACAGTACAGTTAAAGGATCATGAGAAAGAAATGATTATGAAAAAACAACAAATATGGGGGAAAATATAAATTTAGGAGTTTGAATAAAAGGATATACTTAGAAGCAACTAGACATGATAGAGTTAGAATCCTGCCCTAGAATCCAAGTTTTTGTTAGAAATTACCATTTAAGGTTTTGTTATATAATTCTGTTTCTAAAATGTGTATAGAATAGATGTGTGCTAGTTGAAAGTAGAGTATATTTTGACATTTCTTACTTTTAAGTCTTAGTAAAATGCTTACTAAACATTTTTACAAATTATATGACAATTCAGTGAACAGTTNTTTAGGCTTTATTCAATACATTTGTAGGAAGGTTAATGTCTTAGTTAGGGCTTCTATTGCTGTAAACAGACACCATGACCACAGCAACTCTTATAAATGAAAACATTTAATCTGAGTGGCTCGCTTATAGTTCAGAGGTTAAGTCCAGTATTATCATGATGGGACACGGCAGTGTACAGGTAGACATGATACTGGGAAAGTAGCTCAAAAGTTGTACATCTTGCAGGCACCACAGGAAATGGTCTTAGTGTCACACTTAGTGAAGCTTGAGCAAAAGAGACCTCAAAGCCCACTCCTACAGTTACACAATTCCTCCAACAAGGCCATACCTCTTAGTAGTGCCACTCCCTTTAGGGATCATTTTCTTTTAAAACACCACATTCCATTCCCTGGCTCCCATAGGCTTGTAGCCATATCATAATGTAAAAATACGTTTAGTCCAACTTCAAAAGTCTATCACAGTCTCCACAATGTTTAAAAGTCCAACAAAGTTTTTATTCATGAAATCTCTTAACTTTAATCCCCTATAAAATCAAAATAAAAAAGCAGATCACATACTCCCAACATATAATGGCACAGGATTTATGTAGTGGGAATTATCTCTTCCCATGACCTGGGGCTATTAGGCCAGACAGCAGCTACAGATATACATTACCATCCCAAAATGTAGGGAAGGGAGCATAGTGAGGAAATGCTGGACCAAAGCANGACCAAAACCAACTGGGCAAACTCCAAACTCTACATCTCAATGTCTGATGTCAAAATACTCTTCAGATCTCTNACTCTGCTCAACTTTGTTGGCTACAAGACACTTCTCTCTCTTGGGCTGGTTTCACTACATGTTAGCAGCTCTCCTCAGCAGGTATCCCACAACTCTGGCATCTCCAACATCTTGGGGTCTCCAAGGAAATCCAGGCTTCAACTTCACAGCTTCACACCATGGCCTCTCTAAGCTCCCCGCCCCCGACACCCCTTACACATGCCTGACCTCAGTAGCTTTCCTTAGTCTCAGGGGAAAAAATCCATAGCCCCTTTCTTCTATCCTTAACTCCAGAATGGCGTGGCCAAAGCTGCCAAGTTCTGCTGCTTACTGGGNCTAGAGCATGGNCNCCTCATTCGATTACATCTTCACCAGCTTTCTGTTCTTCACTGTCTAAGCTTGGCTGTCCCCAAACTGGATCTCTAGACCCGGCTGGCCTCAAACTCAGAGATCCGCCAGCCTCTGCCTTCCAAGTGCTAGAATTAAAGGTGTGCACCACCATACCTGGCTCTAAGCTTTTCTTTAAATTCCTTTTCACAAGTTGGAAACTTAGCTGGGTGGGATCTTGTCCTGAGGCTACCCGTCCTTTTATTCCATTTCTTAATCTGTTTATCTCCTTGAACACAGCACTTAACTCCATTCCATTTCTCCTCAAATTTTATATTTTCTTACTCCTTTNNATTATAAATATTCATTAGAATTACCACTAATAATCACACNACAGAGTATATACTAGGTTATTTTGAGATTTCCTCTGCCAACAGAATTAATTCAAATCTCTTTACTTTGGCCTCAGATGAGGGCAAAAAGCAGTCACATTCTTCACCAAAATCTCACAAGAACA
>LZPO01055889.1:28644-43740 GCA_001675575.1 Neotoma lepida
CAAAGTTCATATTGTCATAGCCGTCTCCTTCTAAGGTATCTTAATATGCTCATGGAAACATTCAAAACAGAAATCATGAAGCTGAAACTCTCACTGGGAAAAGAGTGCACTATTGGAGCAGAACATCTAATGGCTACTTGTTTAAGAATTATCTGTTTATCAGAACATAATATGTATCCTCAAAACAGTGNGGTTCNTGAATAAAGTAGGAATGCTTCTAGGTTATTCAACAGAAGTATTTTTAGCTGACTTCCCAAGTGTGGCAGTACTGACTTATTAACCTACACACTGATGCTTTCTGATTGCCTGATGTTTGTCTAGANACAACAGCTACTTAATANGGCANAATTTGGAGGACAGGATTTCAGGGTTGCACAGAAATCCATTCCTGAGTGGGCTCTTCTGCCAGACAGTATTAGAAGATACAAAACAGTGGTTAAGAGGTTTTGATTGCTAAAATGGAAAAATAAGTAACATTCTAGTTTGTTCTTCCAAGCCTTTCAGAGGACTGGACTTCATGACTTNAGCTATTTCAACATGAATATATCGAGAACACTGCAATGATTTGGGCCATCAGCTGAGCTTCTTGATGTGAGGACATGCCTTTCCTTAAAAAGCAATCAGTCCTCTAATGCTGCTTATTTATTCTTATAAATCCATAAATACTTTTCCCGCTAGTGAACCCCCAATCTTGTCTTGTTCCATTTAATAAGATAATCCTGAGGTTGCTTTGTTGAACACTGGAAAGCCAGNAATTCTTGTTTGAATGTAGAATGTTTCCCACAGGCTCATGTGTTGTAACACTTGGTTCCCAGAAGGAGTTGCTGTTTTAGGAAGTTTCAGAACCTGTAAGAGGTAGGGCCTTGCTAGAGGAAGAATGTCACTGGGGACTGGCTCTGAGCTTTGGTAGCATGGATCCTCTGCCTGTTTTATGTCTCTGTTTCCTGTGTGTGGATGAAATGTGATCATCCAGCTTCCTGCTCTGCTAGCCCTGTCTTCCTTGCCTGTCGCTATGGTGAACAGTATCTCCCCTGGAACTGTAAGCTAAACTAAACCTTTCTCTTTTAATCTGCTTTATGTCAGGGTATTTCATCATAGCAACAGAAAAGTAACTAATATACCAGCAGTCCTGCACAGACAGAACAGAGTAGGCCAATCTACCCCATTCTCTTGTTTATTTAGTTCATTCATCAACACATTAAAGGCCAACAACAGACTTTTATTGCTGTATGTAAGCTCAAATGTAACTCTAGACTACAACAACAAAAATTTGAATTGTCTGTGAGCCAATTCGTTCACATATTGTCTGGATCATGTCAAATCCCCTCACCCTACCCTGCATTGAGCAGAGGCCCTAACATGGGCTGAAGTTCAGCTTGTCAGGAGGGGGTAGCTTTGCTGCCTTAGCTGCATCTGGTAAGATAACAACAAGAAAAAACACTGGACTCACTTTTGTTATTCTCTAACTAGGAAAATATAGCAATAGAAAGCCTGCATTGAACTGGGGTTTTGTATCTGCAGTAAAGAGAGATTCCCAGAACAAACATGTGGAGTAAACTAACTCTTCTTGGCTACAATTTTGATGAGGTATAAACATATTAAACTACAAGGTGTTTCAATGTCTTTGAACTTTTCTTATAGAAATTGGGACTGCCATTTTCCTTTGTGTGTGTGTGTGTGTGTGTGTGTGTGTGTGTGTGTGTGTATTTATATATATATATGTGTGTGTGTGTGAAATATATATTGGAGATATATATGTATATATATATTGATGTATATCAGTGAACTTCACATTCTGTGAGCCCTTTTTTTGTGCATCCATTATGTATTGGTCAAAGTTCCCGAGAGAAACAGAGCAAATAGTGTATGTTCAGATACATGGAAAGAGATTCAAAGTGAGGCTTTCACTCACAGGGTTGTAGAGTCTGAGAAATCTCATAGTGCACAGGGAGGCTGGTGACCTGGGAGCTGGTTGTGTATTTTCTGTCCAAGTCTTAGTAGCTAGGAATGGGGTGTCAGTGTTCAAGCACAGGGGAGAGCAATGTTCCACTTTGGGCACACATTCCCCCTTCCTTCCTTTTCCTTCTATTTGAGCCTTGAATTATACTCACCTGCATTGGAGAACTGCAATTCCTTTGTTTTACTGATTCAAAAGACTAAATAATAAATTTAAAAGTGTTTTAAATTAAATGATAATGGAAACCCCAAATATAAAAATTTTATGTCACTGTATGTAAAGCACAACTAAAACAGAAGAGATTATAGTACTAGATACCTATCTTTTGAAAATAGAAAGCCTTAAAATACCCTAGCTTCTACTCACATAAGCAAAGAAAAGGACAAATTAAAGATAGATAGAAGAAAAACAATAAAAATAAATGAAAAAGTAGGTACTAAATATCAAGACTTTCTAGCTCAGCTTTCCTCTGACACAAGACAAAGGCATTACAAGGAACTGCAGACCAGCAGGTGTGGTTGATATATTGTGCACTCTAATAAAGCTTTCCTGGGTTCAGAGAACAGAACAGCCACTAGATAGACATAGAGGTCAGAAAATGGTGGCACACACTCCTTTAATCCCAACACTTGAGAGCCATGTCTTTGCTTGAGAAGGACACATGCCTTTAATCCCAGGAAGTGATGGCAGGAAGCAGAAAGGTATATAAGGCATGAGGACCAGGAACTAGGGCTTTTTAAGCTTTTAGGCTTTTAGCAGCAGTTCAGCTGAGATCCATTCCAGTGAGGACTCAGAGGCTTTCAGGCTGAGGAAACAAGATCAGCTGAGGAGTTGGCAAGGTGAGGTTGGCTGTGGCTTGTTCTGTTTCTCTAATCATTCAGAATTCACTCCAATAGCTGGCACTGAGTGTTTTATTAATAAGACCATCTAAGATTCATGTTACAAGCAAGTCTCATGAACAATAAAATATTAGCAGGTTGAAGCATCAAATATATAAATGGGATAACACATATATCCTGGGCATATAAGGTTGGTTCAACATTTAAAAATTGGTCACCACAATTTACTATATTAATAAATTATCAAGAATAACAAAAACTTATGTGATAATCTCAATGATTAGGAGGAAAGCATTCCTGAGAACCCAACACTAATTATTTACTAAAACCAAATCAAAGAACAGAGAATGTCTTGACTGGATAAAGGACATATAGAAAACTAAAGCTTTATGTAAATATCTATACGAGACACAGAAAGACAAAGGTAAGGCTGCTGCAGCTTGAGGAAGCTCAGTCTGTCCTCCAAGCTCTCCCTCCAGCTGGAGACTAACCTGACACTGCTGATGACCTCTAAAGGTCCAGGGATCATGGAATCTGAAAACCAGCCTATGGGACCATGAAACCAAACAGCCTATTCCATGAAGAGGAATTGAGCCCTCAGTAATGCTCCACCTATGTCATGAACATACCCAAAGATCAGCCTCAGGATGTCAGAAGCAGCAGCACCCCATCCAAGACCCGAGTCTGGCTCTACCATTGCACAATGTATGCTACCAGTGTTGTCTGCAGTACAATGAGTAACAGGAAGTAGAAGACCACAGAGTGACTAATACATGTAACTCAAATCGAAGAATGTCACTCCATTCCAGGACACATGAAGACAGGATGAAAAGGCCATTCTTGAACTGTAGTTTTACCTGTAGATTGGGGCAGAAGTTCATTGGCTATATAGCTTATAACTATATAGAACAGAGTACAAGTTTACCTACTTTTTAGAACAGAAAATGGAAATTTAAAAGAAAAGCTGGCAGCAAAGAGCTTCAATTTTACATATTGAGTACTCAATTCACTCTTTCATCAAGGATTTCTGAAGAGTTTTGAGAAAAAGTTCTTCCTGTCTCACTGCCTTTCAGGTAAGGGAACTCACGCTGAGATAATGGATTGAGCTAAACATCAGAGCCAGCTAGTAACTAGCTCCTCGTGAAGCACACCAGTGCCTACTCTTCCAGGGGTGTCTCTTGCTCTTCAGTGGGCAAAGAGTTGAATCTGAAAGCTCCCATATACCAGTTAACCAAACTGAGTGCAGAAGGGGGCCTGGGCAGTCAGAGTCATGTACTTATATTTCCAAATTAATTAGGAGGAGCATTATTAGCATCTAGAATAGGCACAGGTAAATGTCAAATATACTGAGTATAGGATCCACATAGTACAGGGCCAGAACAAGAGACTTTTAGTTTGGTAGATTCTCAATGAAAAGGAGAGGAGAGGTTTACATTTTTCTTAAAACATGATTTGAAACACCTGAAGACCTCTAAGCACACTCCCACTGCTTACCTAAGCTGGAGGTAGTCTACCNAGATAGAATGGGTGGTCATGGTGGGCACTGGATCACACATGAGGTGGGCACTGGATCACACATGAGGTGGGCACTGGATCACACATGAGATGGGCACTGGATCACACAATCTACCAGATCCCATTCAATTCCTGATGGTGTAAGATTTTACAATGACAAGAAACTTTTCATCTCTTCCATGTGACAAATATTATTTGGTGTTTGCCCCGTGAGTACCTGCTGTTTGCTTACTTGGTTTCTAACGAGACTGTCCACAAGTATCCAAAGAGATCAGCTCAGATAGTGAATCTACCCAACTCACACACCTGTGTGTAAATGTAAATAGTGACAAAATGCACAGTAGCTCCAGAAGTAATACAGGAACAGCCTCTGTAAGAGAAATGACAGGCACTGTTTGGAACACCACCACAGAGACTAGAAGAAAGGTGCTTCAGAAATTCCCACACCAAGCAAGCTCCTAGGCTACCTTTAAAGAGACAGTGCCTGTGGGTATATAGCTGAATCCTCTACTACCACCACCAAGAACCTTCAGTTAATCAAGATTTGCTTTTTTTTTTTAAGGCATAAAAATCCTTGCTTTTAAGAGCATCCCTGAGGGCTTCTACTGGGCATCTTGTTCCACTTTCTGTCATGCAGATGTTCACTTGGTTAGCACTCAAGAAAGAAGCAGACAGATTCATTAAGAGACACGCAGACATACAAATTCCTCTTTGGAAAATTCACCACAAAATTTTCTTGAGGGCTTGCCTTTTATGATTAGTTGCAATGGACATTGTGCTTCAGATTGCAGCCATGCCTCCTTCATTTTGAAAGCTACTGAAGGATTCCATCACATGCCAGGCTTCCACAAGGCAGGGGAGGGCTGAAGAGCAGCAGGGAGGGTAGGCAAGCTGGCGCCTATGCCCTGCCCCTTGCTATGTTCCGTTCTCCCTGGCATCATGCTCTTTATTTGTGACTTGTCATTAATTCCTTCCATTTTGTACTCCAAGCAAATCCTACCTCCTGATTACATTCTGGGATTAGTTTTCTGGGCCAAAGCCTAGCTTCATTACACATGTGTAGCTACTATTGAAACTTAATACTGCACAGTAGAATGGTGGACTCTGAGTTGGCTTTCTGTTCTGTAGGCTGATTAGGTGGAGGAGAAGACAACTACCCCTCACCAAAGTCTATGCTTTCGATTCCAGCTTCAAGAGCTTCTCCGGCTGCTTTAAACACTGAAGATGAAAAACAAGGACTGTTGGGAGAACCCATCGACTTTCCCAAACATCAGCACATTCTCTCCATAGACTTAGCAGTTCTGGGTGTAGTTACATTCTGTGTGGTCCTAGTAAGGAACCACATGCTAGATTGTGGACTGCTGAGAGATAGGAGTAACTATTGACGGTTAGAGACGTGTGTGTCTGTGTGTGTGTGTCTGTGTGTGTGTGTCTGTGTGTGTGTGTCTGTGTGTGTGTTTGTGTGTGTGTGTGTGTGTCTGTGTTTGTGTATGTGTGTATTTAATCTACATCACAGGGAAGTCCACTGCTCTGATTCAAGCTGATTGTGAAATTCTAGGACCATCTGGGCAGAGGTGGGGCTCATCTTCAAAATGGTGCAAGCAGTGTCCATGTTGAAGCAGGAGGTAAGAGCCACCTCCTGGAGCACAGAATCTGGAAGGAGTGAGGAAGAGGCTGAAGAGGAACCTGGGACNACTGTAGAATGGAGGTTGGGAGCCTCCACTGTGACTGGTGTCACAGTACTTCTAGAACCCTCTTTTCAGGTCAAATTTGCTCTTTTGGAGCCTTAGCTTTGTGGTATGCAGATACTCTATCACTGTGGAGAAAGAGGTTTGGGGTGGGAAGGTTATGAAAGGCATTTTTGCATTATGTTGTGTAAACTGTGAATTGTATCAAGGCTAATAAAAATAATTCTCCTTGAGGCCAACAAGGATAGGAGAGTCTAGGCAGAGTGGCCAGAAAGCATTTAACTGCCTTTTCAAATTTACAAGGAGTCATTTTTCAGTGGGCAGTTTAAATTTTGAATTCAAAACTTTCTTTGGTTGTCTCATTGGGATTCTTGATTCTTTCCTTGTGGAACTCCTGGCTGTTTGAAGGGTGTTCTGAGGAAAAATAAAAACCTCTACTCACAATTTGTAGACCAGACACATTACCACTCCACATTGTCACATTTCTGGTGCTGGCAGTCATGTAATTATACTTTTAAAGTACCAGTCATCTCCTGTCCTCTTCAACCTCAAAGAAAAGCCTGGGATAGAAGCTGAGTTGGGCAGCATCTTTTAGCAGGCCCAACGTACCAGACAGGGACATAAGAAAACATGAGAATTTTTTCTTAGTTTTATTTATTATGTGTATGTGTGTCTATTTATGTGCATGTATGGCATGTATGTGCAGGTATCTGTAGAGGCCAGAAAAGTACATCAGATTTGGAGTTGGAGTAGCAGGCATTTATGAGCCACCAATGAAGGTGCTGAGAATTAAACTTGGGTCTTCTAGAAGAACAGGAGGCACTCTTAACTGCTACTGCATCTCTCTAGCCCAAGAGTCTTTTCTAGATGTTTGTATACAAAAAGACAAGGTTTCCACTGTTGATTAGTACTATTGTTTTGAATTTTTGTGGATTTATGATTAGATAACATATCTAAAATTAAGTGCTTTATTTTATGGATTGTGTATCATTATTAATTTACCTCTGCTGACCCTTGCATGCATGCATACACACACACACACACACACACACAAAATGCAAAACAAAAACAAAAACAAAACAAAACATAGAACATCCCAAAGAGAAAGTAATGAATGAAGGAAGACTGTCCATTGAAGGACATCAAGGCAAATAACAGGATGCAAGCTTGGAAAGACTATGATTTGAAAAGGCACAATATGTAAAAACATGCTGTTAAATTCAATGTCTATGAACATTGTGTCAGTATTGCCTTATAAATGCAAAATAATGGAACTGAAAAAGATATATGTCTTCTCAATGTTTTTTCTTTAAAGTTACAACTCAAATTCTCTGATAAAAGCAAATAGTGTGGTAGCAAATTTAATGGTAAAAAAAAAAAATCAAAGTTTCTCTGACCTTCATGGGCATCAGATTGACAAACCACAGGAAGCAAGAAGGCAGTTCTGCACAACAGGACTCAGTAGCCAGTGTTGGTTCAAACTTTGGGAGTCTGATATGAGTTGTNTATTTTAAGTGTATTTAAATACAGCACAATCTGGTGTAAACTATTCCTGTGATGATTAACTCAACTGCATGTGCACAGCAAAGCACACCTAAGTCTCTTTGAGGAACAAAGTAAGCCAAACACAGATCAGATGTGACAACAGCAAAACTCTCTGTAAAGAATACGTTGACACTTTCCATAAAGGTAAGTTCTATAGATGGACTGAGAAAAACAAGCTTATAAGAAGGGTCTGGAGGAGAGTCTGGTGCCAGAAAGTCTCCAGCTACACAGATTTCACAAAGGTCACCAGGCTAGAAAACACGTCCATTCTAGCCTTCTGGGTGGAAAACAGGTTTTACATCCCTTCCCTTAAAGAAACAACACTGTGTGCTTTTCACACAGTGAAAAACAGAGAAACAACACTGTGAACATTCCAACTTCCTCTAGCTCATGTTCATGAGCACACTCTGCCACCCACACCTACAAGAACCATGTCCTGATGGTCAATCCATTAAGCAGCATATAGAGAGCACGGCAGATACAGTATGCCCTGAAAAGAGAAGGAGATATTTCTAAAATCAGTCTGTTTCCCCAGGTAAACTGAAGAGACTGGAAAAGCTATCAAAAGTTGTAGAGTGGAGTGGCTAATTTTAAATTTTAGTAATGGATGATAACACCAATGCTACAAGTATGGTTCTATTTGCCGTTTTCACTCTAGGTCTTAATGGTGAATGTAACATCACTGGAAAACAAAACTAGCTTCTTTAGTGCCATTAAAAGACACAACTAAATCAAGAGGTTTACACGAAGCAGTAAAAAATTATGTTCCAGCAATTGTGGTGGTTTGAAAGAAAATGGCACCCAAAGGGAGTGGCACCTTTAGGAGGTATGGTTTTTATGGAGTAGGTGTGGTCTTGTTGCAGGAAGTATGTCACTGTGAAGGCAGGCTTTGAGGTCTCATATATGCTCAAGCCACACCCAGTGTCTCAGACCATTTCCTGTTGCCTGCAAGATGTAGGACTCTCAGCTACTTGTCCAGCATCATGTCTGCCTTGCATNCCATCATGTCCCACTATGATGATAATGGACTGAACCTCTGAAACTGTAAGCCACCCCAATTAAATGTTTTCCGTTATAAGAGTTGCCATGGTCATGGTGTCTCTTCACAGCAATAGAAATTGGTCTATCGTTAACATATCTAGTGTAGTTACTGCAGGGTAAAAGAGAGACTTACAAATGATAACACCTTTCAAATTGTGATCAAGACTGTGAAATTTAAAAGGACCTAGAGATTAAATCATCACTGGAACTCTTGGAATTCCTTAAAAATGTTGGCAGCATTGTTTACTTTCCAGAAGTGAGATGGCTAATTGGAAGTCAAAGGTGGAAAAATTTCTGACTTACCACATGCAAGTCTTTTGTAGCATCAAACTAAACTGCATTGGAACTTGATGGTGGAAACCTGCATCTTTTAGATTTAGCATTTTTAGTGGATTTGATTGCTTATTTAAATGAGTTAAATAAGTGTTTTCCAGGTGAAAACCAATTTACCGATACAATGTTTCAAATCCTAAGAGTGCTCCCAAATGAAACTGAAATTAATTAGGCAATCTTAAACGAAGGCAAACAGTTTTGACACATCAGCTACATACATTGTGACATTCCAGCTTCACACAGTCCTGTGAACAGTGAAAATTACCTAGCTTCGTTTTTTGATTTGGTACAAGAATTTTCAAATAAATCTCATGAGCTGGGGGAAATAATACTTTGAAATGTATGTGACTCCATCTTCAGTTAGCAAAAACATGTTACCTGTCAATCTTCACGGGGAATGCATAGAGCTGAAACAGGACATTCCACTTACGGAAAAGATCAACTGCATCTCTTTCTCAGGATTTTGGAGGTCCTATCTTCCCAGAGACAAATAGCTCTGGCTGTGCAATCAGCTAATTTGTGTCGTTGCTTATTGGCAGCACTGACATTTGTGAGTAACTGTTTGACAAATGAGACATACCAAGAGTGAAATAAGAACCAAGACTCTCGAGGAAACTTAAGAACTCACTGGGAATTGCAGCCACTCCCATNAAGGCAGCTATAAGCTAGCTTCTCAAATAGGTTTCCCTTTTTTACTTTTATGATTAAAAAAAGAAAGCTTTCTTCATTCATGAATATACACAATTTTCATGATGCTCACAGGAGTGGATGCTGCCAAAAATAGATGGCATGAACAAAGCCTGATCATTTCGCTCAAAAGAGGTCCTTCATTTTCCACATAAATTTTAAGAATAACTAGCTAATATGTCTTCAAAGTTGAAGGAGATGTTGACAGGGTTTAATTTGAATCTATCTATCAGCTTAGAGAAAACTGCTCCTAGCTCAATATGGAGTCCTACATTGTTGACTAGGTGATTACCATTTATTTAGATGTTTANTTTCTCTCAGTAATGATTTCAATGTACAACTGTTATATTTATTTTCTCAAATTTGTTCTGACTCCAGCTATCCTTTCACATCTATGGCTTCTGCATTCTTAGCTTTATCTAAGTGCAGACCGTTAGTCTATAAGCAATGTAGCATAACATTTATATACCACTTAAATTGCATTAGGTATTATAATTAATCTATACATTTTAATATATGAGGGAAATATTAGGCTGTTTTGTAAAAGTGACTTTAGTATCCACAGATTTTGGAATCCACAGAAGTCCTGTGGCCACCAAAGCACAATAGCATTTGATTACTTTCGGCACCAATGTAAATGGAATTATTTTTTCAATTNTATTTTAATATTTTCAGCATACAAATAGAACTTATTTTTGTATATACATACTATGAAACTCCTTGCATTCTATTGAAAAGCCCTTGATTCCAATTAATTAAAATTCCTCTTGGTATTTTCTACACATAGGATCACATGNGCTGCAAATAAGGATAGTTCTGATTCTTTCTTTCCAATATGGATGCTTAATTTTCCTCCCTTTCTTCACTCACTACCATCTCTAGTAGGATGCTGAATGCATGCGGTGACAGCAGACGCCTTTGCCTTGTTTCCATTCTCACAAACAAAGCACTGTGCTTTCAACATCAGCATCATGCAGCCACAGAAGTTTTGCAGATGTCCTTGACTGCAACATCTTATTACTAATTTGTAGAGAGGCTGTTTTTTTAATCATTAATTTTCTTCAAATTGTTCTTCTTTATCTTCTAAATTACCATACATTTGCCTTTAATTCTATCAGTGTGGCACAATTCATTGATTGTTTCACATATGCTAAATCGNCCTTGCATTTACAGGATGAATCAGATTTAGTCAAAGTGCATAATCTTGTTAGATTCAATTGACAAATCCTGCCTCATGTGAGACAGTGGTCTGTAGTTTTCTTTTAGAAAAGACATTTCCTGTGTTGGGTATCAAAGAAACACTGATCTTTCAGCATTAATTGAGAAGCAGTCTTTATTTTTGGAGAGTTTATGAAGAATTGATGTTCTATTTTTTTTTTAACTATTTGGAAGAATTCACCAACGAAGATACAAAGACCAGAGCCTGTGTTTGTGAGATCTTAAGTTACTAATTCAGTTTATTTGGTTGCCAACCTACTAGTTTTTTTTTTTTTTCCATTTTCTTGATGATTTTGTCATTTCTTTCTAGGAATTCTTCCTTGTCTTCTAGGTTTGTCTAATGTGTTATCATAAAATCCTTCCCCTCTTTTTTGGAGATTCAGTTGTAGTCCTTCCCCTTTCTGTCTTCATTTCGTCAGTTTTTGTCTTCTCTCTCTTGATTTTAATCAATCAGCTAAAGGCTCATTATACNTGTTGGTCTTTCCAAAGAATCAATTGCTTATTTCACTGGCTGTAGTTGTGGTTTTTATTGTTTATTTGTTTGCTTTTTACATATCTGTGCCATTTGTTTCTTTTCAAATTCCTCAGAAATCAACATAGTATTCTCATGCTCCTTTTTACTCTAATAAACAGCAATTCTGATGCTCTCCAAAGTGTGTGTGTGTGTGTGTGTGTGTGTGTGTAAACAATTACTGAAATGAAACTAAATTAAATCCTAGAATATTAAGTTGGTCTTTAAAGAAACAAGAATTAATTTCAGAACTGGTCTGACCTTTTATGTCCATTGAGGTTTATTTCATGTAACTGGGAGCCCCAGCATTTAGGGCATATATGTTTAGAGTTGCTATAATTTATAGTTGAATTGTTCCCTTCATTAAGGGATTGTTTTCTGGTGGTAAAGATGTTTTAACACTGTACCGAGATTGTAGGTAGAAGTCCATGATGGTATAAATTTAGTAAGAATATTCACTGGGTTACATAGTTACAGTGGGTTGGATTTTATAGTATGTAAATTGTACCTTATTAACATGGCCTTTGAAAAGATTACAAGGTAAGCTGTTTTGTGGTTCTTATTACAATAAAGCTGAAAATTTCTGAACCAATTCTATTTATTGAGCATTCAATAAGTTTCTGTTAAAGTTTTATGAAAAATTTTTATTTAATTATCACAATAGCCCTCAGAGTAGGAATTATTTTCCACTTTGGATATGTAGAAACAGTCAAAGAAAAAATAAGCAGAGATTCAGTCACTCAAGAAATAATATGGAGAGGAGGAATGTGAACCCTTTGTCTGGGGCAAGGCTTGCATTCTTAATGAAGCTTAGCACCTCTGCCAACATCTACGCAAATTAATTCTGACTTTGTTTCATATGAGAAATAGNCTACCTAGCTCTCCACAATTATTTCCTTTAAGATTTTGNAGACATATTGAGTTTATTTCCCCCATCAATTTCTGTGCTTCACCCTGTTTTAGGCTTCATCTGTGTTTCAGCCGTGATTTAATACCCCCTGGNTTCAGGTAACTACAGCAGTACTTGACATCTTGGATCAACAAAACTGAGGACTCCAGGCTCAGAGAGACTTCTTCCTTGGAATTTGGAAAAGCAAATTTTCCATATATTAAATTTTGCATTAACTGTGGATCTACTGTTAATTCGATCTATTGAATGTGGCAGTTGTTATGTAAGATATAAATAGATCCCAGAGTGACTGTTGTAGAAAGCCATTTGTCTCTACTAGGTTTCACGTGAGGCATAGTTTATTCCACAGGTTAACTTTCAAAAATAAACCCTACTCTAAAGTCAAAACAGTAAGAAGGACCCGGATTCATGAATGAATAATGACTTCTTTCAATAACAACAACAATCAAAAACAGCTTAAAGTTGGAAGGTCTACTACTGGTCAAGTCTGAAATGTGGGAATAATTTATAATTGAGGGTCTCATGTTTCATTAAATAAAATCTCTTTGAGGTATCATAAGATAAACGTGATAATTCCCCACTGCTGGCCCTCTCGAAAGAAAGATGCCAATTTGACCACACAATTTAAACACGTGCCTGGGGAGCTTTGTGAAGCTCCTTTTACAAACCTAAGGAGAAATATATTCTCTGCTACGTAACAAAATTGGTCTTTAGGGAGGATTTAGAGATGGGGAAATGCAGGAAATAATATACAAGTAAATATGAAGGTATTTTCTTCCTGTACCTGGGCCTATGCTGGTTGTAAGTTAGCCTCTTGAAGACTTACACAGATATGTACAGACACACTCTAGAAGGATAAGAAGGACCTGACCAGGAGTGCTACAATAAGAATTGGCAGCTGGTTTTCTCTGAGTAGTTGTGAAAGCTCTTCTCTGGCTAAGCACCAGTGAGGTGAACCAGGACCGTTAAGACCTCAGTGTTAGCCACTTATCAGGACAAGAACCACAATGATGCCATCACTAGAACAGTTGTAAAGCTGTTCATATACAGGAGGTNACTGGTGATTTCTGCTTTGATTCATAATTCCTTTGTTTTCATTATCTTCTTCCTTTTATCTAAAACCCATTATGACTTCTAAACTCACATATTTATCTAAGGGTTTATATGTCAATTCCTCTCTTTAATGAGATGGNTAGTTCAAAATACAACAATCACCGCTACTTTGGAAAGTAATAACAGTTATTGGGACCGAGTTAGGGTCACAGGATATGGTGCATGACTAAGACCACAGGTCGGCAGGTGACAAGGGCCGATCCCCCTGCAGACCTGAGGCCAAGCTCTTCACACCATTGCTTCTGAGGTAGAAAGGTCCAAAATGAGCCAGTGACAGATTTACCTTCTGGCACTGTCTGAGGTATGAAGGAAGGAGTGGGGAAGACAGGCCACCAGAGAAGAATTATCTTAATATCCAGCTGGTAGAAGGTTTTTCTGTATCACAGACAAGAGAAAGCAGTTAGGCATGTGCCAGAGAATAAGTCTTATAGAAGACCTTGGAACAGTANACCAGGTTGGGCATTTAGAGCAGTGGTTCTCAATCTGTGGGTCATGACCCTTTGAGGTTAAACAATCACAATGGTCACATATCAGATATTTACATTTCAATCCATAACAATAATAAAATTATAGTCATGAAGTAGCAACAAAATAATTTTATGGTTGGAGGTCACCACAATCTGAGGAACTATATTAATGTGTCACAGCATCAGGAAGGTTGAGAATCACTGATTTAGAGGTACTGGGCACCCATTGTGTGAGATCTTGAAGGAATGTTGTATACATTACAGCACAGNCTGTGTGTTCCAACATGACCTGTGACAGTGTAACTGTCAATATTTACACATATACTTGACACTTCTGAGTTTTGGGAGGGGGCAAGCAAGAGAGTTGCTACAAAATATTAGGGCATCCATGTTAAAGTTGGGGTAGAACCCTGGCCCCTCCCTTAAGTCACTCAAGCCCTCTGAAGCTATACTTTCAGTGGGGTTCACTGTTCTTTTATGTGTAGTTACAGGCACAAGACTGGGCTGCGGTTATGATAACAGGAGCATAGAAATCCCAACTCTCTACAGATGTTTTTAGCATTTTCCCTCATATTCCTTCCTCATTCTTTTTCTTGGTTACTATCCCAATATATGTGTCCTTGGAGACCAAGGTAGTACTGCCAATTGCCACTGGCTGAGGGGCTCCACGCTTTCCATTCAGAGGGGTTACAGTTCCACACTGGAAATTTGGTTTGGATTGGATTTTGGGCCACAGTTCTCATAGATCTAAAAGAAAAAAATGTTCCTCTTCAAAAGGGTTCTTTGTTTTAGAGTTGCAAATAGAAAGGGGGAAATTATAAGCCAAATCTAAATTACTGTTATTATTGATGATTATTTATAAGCATAATTTTTCTATGACCACTGTTCCAATGCACAAGTCATGACTACAAAGTAAACAGAAGCGGCTGCTTCTGGAAACTGTAAAGAATGGAATATAGACAGGAGGGAGCGCGAATCCTAGAGCACCTAAGTCATGAAAGCTTTCCACAGCATCTTAAAGTGAGTCTGTCTTCCATCTATCTCCACAGTGCTGTTTTGTGCTTAAGAAAAAAAGATAACCAGCTAAAAAGAACTGTACTAACTACTGTTTACATATCAGTGTAAAATTCCAAAAACTGCTAGATATACATTTAGGTGGCATTTTTTATCCTTGTTATGTGGGACTGGGGAAACTGAGGCTCAGCAAAGCTAAGCCTTACATAGCTGCCATGGATGGAACTGACACACAAATCTAAGTTGTATTCACGCTCT
>LZPO01055890.1:0-17210 GCA_001675575.1 Neotoma lepida
ACACACACACACACACACACACACACACACACACACTTATTGACTGTCTGTGCTCTGAGTGCTACTTAGCACTCAGCTCTCTCCTTAGCGCTCTCCTGCCTGTGACCCCTGAGTTTTACCTTTCTGTATGGCTTTGACTTCATGAATAAAAGCTTTATCCAAGGAAAACAAACCCAGAAAGAGGGAGAAGGAGGAGGAGGAAGAGAATAAAGAGGGGAAATAGAGGATGAAGGGGGAAGAGAAAGAGTGAGAAAGAGAGAACTGAGAAAAAAGAGGAGAAGGGGGGGAGGGAGGGAAGGAGATTAGGCCAGTGGGAGGCCAAGAGGAGGAACCAAGGTAATGACACCCACAAATGGCTGTGGCACCTCCCACCCCCAAAGCCACACTGCAGACTGCAGCCAGGCTCTCTGCAGACAGTATGAGAACTGACTGGGTTTTGACTCCGAATGCCTGTGCAGCACCAGATCCCACATACAGGATGCCCAGGGTGTGTGTTCCTGTCAGAGGTAGCACCATGTTATATAAACCAATATACTCACTCTGGAGTTCAGAGTGAAAGGGCTCTTAAATTGCTGACCACTGGTGCTTTCAAGTGTGTGGGGAACTCAGAGGCTCCTGGCTGGGCAGAGTGGGGGATATTTCCCCTGTGGAGTTGGAGACCTTCAAAGAGGATGATGTTTCTCACAGGGGTCCAGGAGCTGCAGGAAGCCAGGTCCAGTGAGCCCTCCCTGCCAAGCTCTGGGTTGTGTTCCCAGCCAGATGGACAGGGCCTGCTTCTGCAGGAATGTGGGAGCAGGCACAGGTCTGTGGCTCAGGCTTGGTGGAGAAGAAAGGGGGGATGACGGAAGGTGGCACCAGCACCACTTCAGCAGAGCTCCCAGCATTAGCAAGAACTTTCTGTAGCTCCTTCAACTCTTCTCCTCTTCCCTTGGTGGTGGATGCAGAAATGACCAATGGGAATGGAGGGGTGTGGCTGCTGGTGGGGAGACCCTAAGCCCATCACGGACAAGAAGAAAAGGTCTCAGTTTCCCGAGCCTTGCTGTAACAAGTCACCACAAACCTGGGAGCTTAAAAAAGATTTATTCTCTCACAGTTCTAGAGACCAGAAGTTCAAAGTCAAGACACCAGCTGACAAATGTTCCTCTGAGGGCTCTAGGTAAGAGCACACTCCTGGCCAACCCCAGCTCTGCTGGCTCCAGGTTACCCTGGGCTTGTGGCCCTACCACTCTGGCTCTACTTCCATCCTCTCATGGCTCTCTCCCCATGTACCTCTCATGTCCCTCTGCCTGGCTCTTATAGAGACATATGTCACTGGATTTAAAGCCCATATTAAATCCAAATGATCATTTCTCGGGTCACTTAACTTCATCCCATCTGCAAAGGCCACTTCTCTGGGTGAAGCCACACTCAGAATTCTGGACCTGGGTCCATGGGGACCACTAACCAGCACCCCCTCTCATTCTTCTGATAAGCCTCCACCTTTAAACCCCGTCCTATAGTGAAACCTGCATGTGAGCTATTTACTTAATGGAGTCATTGCCACAGCTCTCCACACTGGATACAAGTATTCCCATCTTGAGGACGAGGCAACCTAACCCAAATCTATATTAGTCATGCTTGGAATGTCTTCCCAACCTTCAGGATGCTCTGCTGCCATTGGAGTCAAGAATGAGTGTCTCCCTTATGAAACAGACAGGTTGTGGGGGCAGGCAAGCATGTCAGTGCCCAGTCGTCACCTCTGCCCCAAACCCTCTTCTCTTCCTAGAGCAGTCATCTCAGTGGTGGCCTTGATTTGTGTGGGCATCTGATGAACCTAGGATCTAAACATTCTTCCCAACAATCCCATCTCCCAACTGGTATCTAAACACTAGAATGGGCTTGTATTTCAATGGGCATAATGCACGGACAATCAACACAGCTCAGCACTG
The DNA here is from genome assembly GCA_001675575.1 of Neotoma lepida. Classification (NCBI taxonomy): domain Eukaryota; kingdom Metazoa; phylum Chordata; class Mammalia; order Rodentia; family Cricetidae; genus Neotoma; species Neotoma lepida. The sequence goes on from LZPO01055890.1 coordinate 1,929, forward strand.
ACCACCCTGGTGCTTCCTTCCCAATAAGCACATGCATTACTAAGCATGTTCACTGAATGCATTCACACAGCCAAAAGAGCTGCTCTTTGCACTGATTAGAAAACACACTCTATCATATATATGTATGTATATACATACATATATATGCGCCAAGGAGAGCAGCTCTTTAACTCTTTAAGCAACCATCAAACTTCATAAAGCTTTGCCTGTTTTAACTCTGGTTCTTTACAAGATATTGGATGCCCAGAGCTGCTTGGCAGACTTGCAAGAAGACCTAGCTGTGAAGATCTTTCTAGTCTCATTATGAAAGATAGCACTTCTAACCAAGCTTTTGTTTAAGCTNTCAAACACTCTTGGTCATGACACCAAAAGTGAGAAGTCTGATGGGCATAAATCTTGGGTACCTTGTTTTTTTTAATATTTATTTACGAATTCACAGTGTGTGCATGTGTGTAGAAGTCAGGAGACAACTTGTGGAAGTCTTTTCTTTCCTTCTACCATGTGGGTCCTGGGAATCAAACTCAAGCCTCTGGGCAAGGTGGCGAGTGCCTTTGCACACTGAACCATCTTGCCAGCACAGGACACTGTATTCTCATTGTCTTGATCTGTACAATTCCAGACCAGAGAAATCTTCAATCTGGTTGGGACTGAAATACTACAGGCTTTTGGGGGATCATTACTCTCTGGGAATCTGATGGAGAGCAAATGGGGTAAAACCTGAGGCCCGAGCGTGTCATAGCACATTACAAATACACCAGGCATGTAAGATGGAGTTGGATATCAGAAGTAGTCACAGATCTTCTTAACCTGACCCCTTAAAAACTCTGGAGTAAATGTGATCCACCTGTTCTCACACATTGGGACAACAGGATAAAAAAATCACACAATTGAATAAAAGAATAAATCAGTCTAGTTTGCTTATTGAACTCTTAGGTCACTCACTTTTAGGGGATGAGATATATAAAATTTTATACATTTCAAAAGTGGTCAGGTAGCATGTATTGATTTATATAACAAGTGTCCCTCACATTGGAACATAATTTTCCATCTTACTTGTCTTGCCTGCAACTGCAATGTGTGGTTTGTGCATGTGTGCGTGGTGTATTTTCACTCTCCACCTTATTCATTAAGGCAGAACCTCTCACTTGACCCCAGAGCTTGCCAATATGGCTAGTCCTGCCAGGCAGCCTGTTCCAAAGAGCCTCTGTCTCCATCATCAGAGCTCTGGAATTACAAGCAAGCAGCCACACCCACCCAGCATTGATCTGGGTTCTGGGGATCAAAACTCCAGGCTTCATGGTTGCATATTTTCTCCACTGGGCCGTTTCCTTAGCCCTCTATTGTAAGACGAACTTCTAACCAGTCTTATTAATAAACACACAGAACAAGAAATAGGGGTGAAAATCTGACAGAGATCAGAGGAATTAGGAGCAAGCCACCACTAGCCTCACCTCACCAACGCTGCCACTACTTCCAAGCAGCGAAGCGAAGAGAAGAGCGACTTCCGGTCTAACCCGGCTTTTTATGCCTGTCCATTCTGCTAACTCATTTCCTGTCCTCACCAAGCTACATCACTTCCTGTCTTTTCTGCATGGACCTCCATAACTCTATGGCTGATGCTGGGATTAAAGGTGTATGCCACCGCCCCCTTCTGCTAGCTCCCAATGTGACCTTGGAGTCACAGAGAAACAAACGGATTAAGGGCGTGTGCTAACTTGTATGACTATTGTTTTACTACTAGTGGCTGGCTGCCCCGTTTTTCCTCTGATCCTCAGATAAATTTTATTGGAGAACACAGATAAAATATCACCACACTCTATCTCATTTCTAAATGGCATCTCTATTAATGGTTTTGTGTTTGCTTCTGCATAGATTAGTCCCTTGATAGAGAAAGCTGAAGAATATATCCATTACTATAATGAAGAGAAGGCATTTTCAAGACCATAAAGTTTCATTTTAAAAAATTAAATCCTTGTATTTTTTTTCAGGGGCAAATCTAATCTTCATGCACATTTCACATTAGTCTCTGCAGAGGTGACATCTGACTTCAACAAGTACCCCAAATTCTGTTCAGAGGGATAGCAGAGTGTGTCATTTGCTCTACCAAAGGGTCATAGTCAATTTATTATTTATGACTATGGATAGGATTCATCTTATGTGTAAATCCAGCATTGAACTAGAGTGTGTTGAATTTCATGAGCTTGGCCAGGGCATCTGGATGATGACACACCGTGGTTCTTAATGAAACCATGTAATTCCTCACCAGTCCTTAATGTGAAGAGAGTTTGAGGAAGTCAATGAGAGGATGTAGGTGAATCTTCACACCACCAATACCAAGAGGCATGAAATTACTTGGCAAATTTCCAAAGAATAAGGTCATCCTTCCTCCTATGCTGAGGAAAAATCTTACGAAAGTAGTACCATTTTGAAAACAGGGAATGGTCCTTTAAGATGCTCTTGAGGTGCTTGCCTTGGGTTTGTTTCTTTCTGGAAGCCTTAAATCATAGACTATGGTCCTCAATGTCCTGCTGACTATTCAGTAAGGGAAGCAGAGAACTTTCTGGGATGATGGGTTTACTCCTGCTACAGACAATCTGGATCGGTGACCTTGAACTTACAGGAAAAGAAGGAGTTTCAGAAATATTTTGAAGCAAAATAAACAGGGATTTTCAGCCATTTTACTCAGAACTGGGGGTGGGAGTGGGAATTGCACTGGAGATGTTATGGGAGAGATCCAATCCCTTCAGACTCAANGTGTCTGAAATCAACCCATCCTCTAGCTTGCTATCTTTTCCCAATGCATCATTTCATAATTGGTGGTTTGTGTTTGTTTGATTCTGTTAATAGAACAAATACCAAAGGCAGGTTAAATTTATGAAGAAACTATGTTGCTTCAACTCAGTGTTGAAGAACAAAGCTGCAAAAAGCATAGTGCTGGCTCTGGAGAGGGCCATGGCCGATGGTGGAAATGTGACGAAGAGGTCACCTCTTAGAATAGGAAGCCAGAGGCCGGGCAGTGGTGGCGCATGCCTTTAATCCCAGCACTCGGGAGGCAGAGGCAGGCGGATCTCTGTGAGTTCAAGGCCAGCCTGGACTACAGAGTGAGTTCCAGGAAAGGTGCCAAAGCTACACAGAGAAACCCTGTCTCAAAAAAAACCAAAACAAACAAACAAACAAAAAACAAAAACAAAAGAAAAAAACAGAATAGGAAGCCAGTTAGAGACTGAGACCCCCATATCTCTTAGAAGGCCCATTCCCAATTGTCCTGAGGCACTCTATTAGACCATGCCTCTTAAATACTCTACCACCACAGTGAGGCCCAAGCCTCCAATGTCTAAACACATTTAAACCATAGCACAGTCCACTATCTACCCTATCTCCTGAGTTTAAACCCTAGAGGAAGTCACAGTGGACTCAGCCTTCCCTTTTGCCATTGCTACTTCACATCTGAAACCATTTTTCACAGGTGTCCTTTGTATCTCAACTTCATTCTTCTCTTATGTCCCATAGCTGCCTCCACCCCAAGATCAGGCCATCATCAGGTCCCTCTCATCTGCACAATCCCTTACCCATTCGCTCAGCTGGAGAACTGCACACTCTTTGGCCTGAGCTGCTCACCTGGTATATGTGCCAAGACAGTTCCTGAGACCTCAAGATAGACAGGAATAGCTCCCCCAGGGTTATTTCACCCTGATGCATAAACACCCCTGGCCTATGTGGGTCCTGAAGTGAAAAAAAAAATAATGCATAGATAGGCTAAAGAGTGATCAGTGTGTCTTCCAGGACAGCAAAGACTAAGTGCCAGGCTGAGTCCAGCTCAAGCTATGGAGTGGGAGTGTGGCTGCCTACAGAGGTTCACCCCAGTGCACTAACTCTTTGCAGGGGGTGGTGGGATTCAGTCAAAAGATATTCCAACAAAGTAACCAGAAGAGGAAAGTGAAAAAAAAAAAAAACCCACCTGTTTTAATGTCTGGAAAAATGCTGACAGCATTAAGCAACACTGGGCACACTGGAACACTGAAGAAGGGGATGTTTAGGGTTTGAGTGGGCATGAGGCCTGGCCTTTCTGACCTGGATTCGTAGACTGTGGCATTTCGAATTCAGAGTGGATATCTATAGGCAAATGTTAACAAAGCTTCTGAAGTTCACGCCTGGGACTCAGGAGATAACAGAATGGAAAGGATAATTATTAATAAAACAAATGAAAAAGATGACACAAGCAACTGGACCTCCCAAGTAAGGCTGAGGACAGGCCCTTTGGTAACGTTCTAAGGTTCTTACTGTGAGGTAAAGAAAAGGACACAGTAGAGGAGCGTGAAGAATGGTGGTCAGAGATGCAGAGGCAGCTGGGGGGTCATAGAGCTGAGGCGAAAGAATAATCGTCACCTCAGATGTTGTCAGGGTCAGAGCAGTTGAGGACCAGGAAGATGCCAGAGAACATGGCAACTGGAGGCTGGGGTGACCTCCAGGATGATGCTTCTGTGCTTGAAAGCCACAGACGTCATGTCAAACAGTTCAAGGTTGACAAGAAATGGATGGCAAGGCAGATGAAACAGACAAAGGATTTGCTAGGAAGTTCTCATGGGGAATTAAGAAAGAAGAATAGGGGAAGGCAGGGAGGGTGCAGGGACCATGATGCAGACCTGAGACCTCGAAGAGCAGAACATAGGAAGAAGTGTAGACTCCAGTCCTTTCCTCAGAAGTAGCCTCGTAACAGGACATCATGGAGAAGGAGGTAACTGGGAAGAAAAGGCTACCAGGGGCCTTGCCTTGCCTGTTACAATAGGAAGATCCCAGAGGAAAGGAGTATACTCCCACAAGTGGGAGTATGGGTGGAAGCTAGCATTGGGCACCCCTTTTCCCCAAAGCCAGTACTCTTGAAGGAGAAAGGAACGTATGCTGTCATGCACCATAGAAGCCAAAGGAAGTAGAGTCACACTATGGTCTTAGGTGTTCTGATCTCCACCCCAGCATGGCCAAGACAGGAGAGTAAGGAGAAGGCCAGGATGGTGAGAAGGTTGGGCCCATGCTGTCTTTGCCTTAGTCCATCATGAACAGCTGTCCAAGGTCACATGGTTCCATAGATTGTCAAGAGTCGAGAGAGTTGTCCCTTTCCTCAATATCCCTGGCTCTGTCCTCCAGCCCCAGACACCCCACACTTCCAATCACATGGGCCTTGCTCTCACAGTTCATATCCAGCAGACATGTTGCCTCCAATATACATTGATCTTCTGGTAAGGGTGTCGGGACTTGTTAGCTCCATGTCTCAGGCTCTTATACTGCAGAACTAGAGTTAATGTTCTGTGGCCCATGGTAGAGAAGTGTGAAAACCATTCCACTTGCCTCTCTGGAGTCCACTGCAATGAGCTGTCTTAAGAAATGTCCTCCAACACAGTGAGAACTTTCTCTAGAGCAAAGTTCCTACTGTGGGTTCCCAGGGTGTTCTGCCCAGTTAAGCAAATGAGGAAACCAATTAACTCTCTGTGTTTGTCCCCAGGTGACCTCATACACCTGCCTCCATACCTTCGAATGGACTTCTTGTTAAACCGAGGGGCGCCAGGCACCAGCAGGGACCTGAGTTTAGGACAAGCGTGCTTGGAACCCCAGAAAAGTCGGACCCTGAAGCGCCCCACGGTTCTTGAGCCCACCCCTATGGAGGCTTCCTCCTCCACCTCTTCCACGAGAGAAGGACAGCAGTCGTGGCAACAAGGGGCTGTGGCCACATTACCTCAGCGAGAGGGTGCAGAGCTGGGACAGGCAGCTAAAATGAGCAGCTCCCAGGAGTCGCTGCTGGACTCTCGGGGCCATTTAAAAGGAAACAATCCTTACGCAAAATCTTACACCCTGGTATAACACATGGCGCGGCTGGACAGCGGTTGTAAATACAATTTAAACGATCCAATCAAAGCTACCTTTTTTTTACGGAATTCCAATATTTATAATTAAAGAAAATTGCCAAAATATATTAAAAAAAAAAAAGAAAGAAAATACTGAAACCACAGACAGTGCAAAGACTACTCTGCTTTTCTTCCGTCTGAGTGTGGGCTCCATCTGCCTGGGCATCTGATTTTTGGGGAAAGAAGTCCAATTTTATGATTTTCACAGGCTATAGCGTTTTTACTGATTTTCTACAAAGTGCATGGGGACTCGTTAAACCTTCTGAACAGAAGTTCTAGCACACAAGAGTCAAGAAAGGAAATGGGGGGAAATTAGCCTATTTGTGAGTTGAAGAGGGACGTTGCTGTGGGGGCAGGGGGCAGCCTCCGTCACTTTGCACACCTTTCCTTCCCACTAGGAACCAGGTCCTCGGTTTGATTTTTCTGTTGTTAATTAGGATGAGTGCTGTCAGTGAGGGGGTGGGGGGAAACCATTCGGTTTTCTTTTTTGTTTATTTTTTAATTTGATGCGACACTCTTTGCATTTTGTCTAAGCGAAATAAAAGAGAAAAGGTGGTCTGCCTTTATTTGCATGTCTACTGATACCTCCTATCCATTGCTCGGGCCTCCTTCCTGCTCATATCGGCGTTTGTGAACAAAATGACTGGACCCAGTGCCCAATCTAGGAGAACAGATGCTAAAGCTCTGAACAGAAGACACAGCGTCAACTCTGCGGCTGGAAAAACCAAACAAAAGGCAGCCTGGTCTCCATCCAGTATTCTAAGCCCCTCACAGGACTCAGGTCCTTGTCCACTGCAGGACCTGCTGTCAAACTCATCAGAGTCAGCAGACCTTTTCCAAATCCAGCACACTGCTCTTTGTCAATAAAGTTTTATTGGAAGAAGTCCAAAGGCCCTACGCTCCATTTGCATTATCTGTGGTTGCTTTCGCACTGTGATGTCAAATTGAGTAAAAATACGGCACACAAAGCCCAGAGTATTCTCTGGCTCTTCACAAGAGATGCTTGCTCACCCCTTAAGTTCCTTGTTGTAGCCATGACTTATGTGAGAAAGGAAGTGATGATGAAGTGAAGTCCCACTTCCCTTTCCTGCTCTGTCTCCACTGTGACTGTCAGATTCACAGCAGACCATCTTCAGACGTGTCATCTCCAATCCTCTCCTTGGTACCCAGAGGAAAATCAGTCTAGATACAGTGCTCCTCCAAATTCTGTTTTTCTTTTCCTTTCTCTCTGTCTAAATGCCTTGTCATAGGGCTTACCCAAATAGAAAGTCTACTCACAAATAGGAGGTACCATATCCCACATCCCTTGACTCTTACACGGTGTGCCTTAGAAAGAGCCTGCCATTCTCTGAGGCAGCAAAACCCCATTCCAGATGCCTCCCCTAACAGGCAAGGAGAACCAGGTCTTACATTAGAGTTTTGGCATTGACTAGAAAAACTGACCCCATGTCCACAGNTCCCTACTTCCCAGTAATGCCACACACAAGTACCTCTTTAGACATTCTTTATGTGCCCCCATGGAATCCATCAGCAAAAACTGGTGTGGTAATTACTATCTGAAACTTGATTANAACACTCCCTTTCCACCTTCCTCCCTCTCTCTTTCATTCTTCCCTCCTTCCATCTATCTTCCAGGCAGACTTTGTGCCTCCTGAGCTTCAGACACACAGAGCACAGGCAGAGAAGGTACAAGACTCCATCACAGCCATGCCACAGCTCTGACATGAGGGGCTCTGTGAATGTGAGTTATATGCTATTTGCCATGGTTTCAGAGCACAATTTATTCTTGACATCCTCACGGATGCAGAAGGATCAAGATGTTACTTTCTAGAGAAGAAAGACAGACCCTAGCATCCATAAGTCTAAAAGTTGTAGCGTTCCCACCCTTGGAAGTGTATTAAGTTTTTTTTCTCCCAAGATGTACAAAAATAAAAGATTCGACATGTCTGCCTCTGCAATGGATTGCTTGCAAGATTCTTGCCTTGGAAACAGTTGTTAAAATGAATTCCACATGCAAGCACTGTATCAAAAACTCCCCTCTGCCTCAAATAGGGGCCCGATACTGTCTCCAAAGGGGTGTAGAGCTGTGAATTAAAAGACCATTATGACAGCAATAACAGTGAGTTTTCCTCTGTATCCTCCTGTCTCTCTCTGGTTTGTTTGGGGGAGGTCATTGGATTATCCATGTCCTCACATGGGTCTTTGGGAACTTAACTGGAGTTCCATACTGGAAAGTTCTATTTTCAGTTNCTAAGGAATATGACCCAGGGATTACCCCAGCTCTCAGACCAATACAATCCTCTCTCGAATGGTCAACTCAGATCAGTTCTTTAGCCTCTGCCTAACAGCTGTTGGGTGAATGGGGAAGAGCTGTTGGTTCAATGAACTGGGTTTCCTTTAGTCCATCCAAATGATGGAAAAATAGCCCCTCCATAANGTAAGCAAGTAGAGGTATNTGTGAGCCACACAGCGTTCTCCACTTCTACCATCTCCAGGGACCCTGGTGCTTCTGTTTAGTTCCCATGTCTACCTGATGCTTTTTTTTTTTACACCCACATCCACAAGGCAAGAGAAGAGGATGGAAATCTGAACAGTGAGATAGCATGAAGCTGCTCATGAACTAGGCCAGTAAAGTTCTGAGCCCATTCTCTCAGCACCCCTGTAGCAGGGACTCCTGTACTATCCTAAGACAGAGGAAACAAATCACTGCTTAGACGGCTCTTACAATAAGCAAACAATTTCTCAATTAAGGTCTTTCTGACCTGGTGCCATGATATATGAACGACCTAATTCCTCTTTTTAAACAAACAGGACATTCCAGAAAGATGCTATAAATCCATTTCCAGCAATGATTCGTGTCATCCTGGGATTAGGAAGCCAAGGACTAGTTTGTCATAGCCCAGCTTTAGAATGTAGAAAGGTCTAAAAGTGTGTCCATGTTCTAAAGTCTTAGTTTAANCTTCTAAAGAATATGACCCAGAGATGACCTCAGCTCTTAGATAAACACATTAATACTCAGGGCTCTGAAGACGCACATAGCTTGTNTTTTCAAGTATTGGTCCAAAATGACCATCAAAACAGGTGAGATGAGATGAAAGGAAAGGCTTTCCTTGTTTTTCTCATACATCAAGTAATTGCAACCTTCAACAAGGACGTTAAACCAAGAAGGAGTACAAAAGACTATATTCATCCAAACTCTGAAGGAGAAGCCATGAGATCACCAAGCCCTAGTAAGACAGGACTGCTTCAGGGTCAGATGGTAGCTATAGAAATATCCCACTGACTGAAGACAGGGTCTCAGCTAATGGGATCATCCCAGAGTCATCAAGNGATATTGAGGGAGTATGTACTAGGANACAATTCTNTGTGTCCCACCTGACAGGCACCCTACAGTCAGGAATGTCTTCTCTGTAGGGGCTTTGGTGAAACTTTTTGTTCAAGGAAGTTTGCATAGAAAATGACAGAGTCAGTATGTTCCTGATGAATGAAGGTAGGCTTTCTTGTAAATAATGAAAACAACTTCTCCTTCTGAGGCAAAGGCCTGGCAGGATTGTCAGATGCCCTGTTCAGACTTTGGAACTACCCAGACAATAAACAGAGGACGTCTGAGTTCATGCCATCACTGGTCTCCAAGATCCAGGAAGCCAGGGAACATTCCCTCCCTTCCAAAGTCAGTCCCATCTTACCTCCTCCATGAAACCCCTATGGGTCCCTGTATCACACCACAGTCACCTGTCTCAGTATCCACATCTACACTGGCTCTGTATCCACATGCTTATTATCTTCTAACTCACTATATAATTTACNCCTTATAATGTTATTATTATCAGTTCTCCTACCTAAGAATGTCCACTCCATCAGAAAAGAAGTCTGTCTTACTTGCATGTGTCCTCAGTTTCCAAAATAGAGCATAGTAAGCACCCTACATTCAGTCTCAGCTATGGCATGAGCTCTCTGCACATACACCATCCCATGGACTGCTTGGCTTACAAACTGGCAGTGAGCAGCCTCAGCTCCCTTCCTGCGCTCTGTAGAGGCAAGATGCAGCTTAGACCTGCAAGGGATCCACCCTGAAGTGTTTTGACTTTGGCGGGAATGTTGGTCAGGTTTTTTTACTGTCATTCTTATTGTTCCCTTTCTCTTCTCAACCTCTCACTTTCAAACAAAACAAATTATAAAATTGGAAAAGGTGACTTTGAACACCTGGCGGGGTGCTTGCCTCATCTCCCCAAATAAAGACTGTGAGCCTTTGTGTCCTGGAGACTTCAAACAATCTGTAAGAAGAAAGATCTGTTTATCAGTCCTAGCTGTCTCCCTAGAGAGGACAGAATTCTGTCTCAAGAAGACAGTCCTTCCATAGAGAAAAAAAATGTATTGGGGAATACAATCATGTGTGTATCGGTGTCTGGGGAGTGCTTAGAAGGGTTACTGGGCACAGCAGGGCCTGGATCCATCTGGCACCACAGCATCAAGACAAGCAGAGGCTCTAAGTACACTGTGAAGATACAGGGTTGTACTTCCAGAGTTGATTTATGCTAAGGGTCCCCTACAGCTGAACTATGTAGAGGGACCTGTTCCTCAGTACAAAATTAAATGTCTTACGAAGTTCTACTTCTCAGGTGGAACAGTGATGGAGCTACGTTGTGACTTGTGATTTAATGCCAGACACACGAAGTCAGGACCTTGCCTTGAGAAAGCACAGTCCATACAGTCACCAACAAACTCAACCCAACAAACCNAACAGGCATGCCTTCCACTACCNCAGCTCTTCATCATCTTCCAGGGCGAGCTGTCTAAAGCCAGCATTGTGGCCACTCTGACCGGCGGTGTGATAGGACAATATCCCTTTCCCTCTGGAACTAACNTCTCCAGTTGGTTCTCTGTGAATCCCTTCCATGTGTCTCAGATTAGAGGGTGGCACTTCACCCACTCATGTAGCAAGAGCTGACACTCAACATCAAGGTGCTGATATTCCCAATGAGANGAGCCGGAGCTTTGCACTGAACAGAGAAATCAGGACAATACTTCCACAGAGGCTTTCTCAGAGTCTATTAGGGAACATCCCCATTGCTACGTCACTAACTGTCCCTTCGTCAAAGACTTTCCTCAAGGTTTTTATCTGTCTTCCTGCCTCATTGTGTTCACTCTTCAGAACACAAAAGTTGCATGGAGACTTTGAGATTTCACAAGGTACACAATATNACAGCAAAAAATTGTCAGTGTGCTTCTGTATACTCAGGCTTGACACCAGCACCAACTGCTACAATAACCATGGGATTTCAAGCAAAGTTAACTGCTGTAGAGAACTGTATGAGACAGCTGGCTGGACCAGAAGATCTTTGAATCCTGATGACTGAAATAGATCTTCTCAGTATCTATCTCTCTGGTTAAATGTGTGAAAGTCATCATGGAGCCAAGGTTACTTCTCATTTGTTTTCGTTTTTTTCTTTTTGTACTCCTAGCACTCCACACAAGCAGGTAAATGTTTTCAAGGTTCATTGTGAAGTGAGCACAGGGGCACAGGTGTATTGTGGGATATAAAACGATAGTCTAAATGTCCATGAGCCTGGTGTAGAAGCAGATTTTAACCTTTTTAATAATAAATGCATAAACTCAGCTTGCTGTTGTGTTCGTTTTTGTTTGAGACAGCATAGACCAGGCTGGCCTCAAACTTGCAACAATTCTCCTGCCTCAGCCTCTGGATTATAGATATGAGCCACCAAACCNGACTTCTATGTTTCCTCTTTATTGAGGAGTGGGCAGGAAAAAAAGGAAACAACAGCTTGATTGCTTGCAAGTTAAAGGCACTAGAGGCTTTACTGTGTATTGCATAAAATCGAACGACCAGCCTTCCCCAGGCCTTACAAAGCTGCTCTTTAGGCAGGGCTCTACTCAAACATCACCCTTAGCAGTTCTTGCTGGATCCTATATAATAATCATCCCTAGAAGTGATTTAAGTTGTTGCTGGTCTTGGTAAAAAGGCACGTGGCCTGTCCAGAATGATGGGGTCTCTGTCACTCCCTCAGACCACTGCCCCTATTGATAGGAAATCTCCATTCTCCCTATTGGAAATGGGAACTAGTGGACCAGAGCTGAGCCAGCCCCTGTGAGACCAGCACATCCAAAGCCAAACTGGTTCTAAACAGATGAGGCACAACTCTCAAGACAATTCCTAAATTCTCATTCCATTTCCTTTCTGCATCTGTTCCCTCTGACCCTATGCCCTTGCTGACCCCAACCCACTTGGGACAAGAGGAGAATGTCCTCTAGTGTCTGCCAGAGTCTGAATGGTAACAGCTCCCAATTCCCTGGATCCTTACAGCCTCCAACTCCCTCACTTCTGATATGTAAAATGTTCAAGTCTCACACATCAAGAAAAAGTATGCAGGGGGAGGAGCTTGGTCCTACCTCAACTTGATGTGCCCTGCTTTGTTCAACCCCATGGGAGGCCTGTCCCTTTCGGAATGGAGACAGAAGAGGAGTGGATGGGGAGGAGGGTAGACGAGGCAGGGGAGGGAAGGGAAACTGTGATCTGTATGTAAAATAAATGAAAAAAAATGTTAAATTAAAAAATAAAATCTCTCCTTCCCCTCACCTTGTAGATATTGCCCTTGCCCCCCTCNTGGGTCGGTCACGGTATCCCTTCACAACTCTCATCATGGTTCTCCTCCTGCAGCAGTGGAGCCATGGTCCTCCTCCTGGGCTCTAATTCTTCTCCTCTTTGGACTGGTTCTTAGTTTCATGGTCAGGGTCCTCATTCTCCAAAGCTCCTTCAGATATGTGTGTTCTCAGACTCTGTCCCCCAGGCCAGACACAACTCATCTGGACAATTCTAGGATGTCCCCTGCAACCAGAGCTTCTGCTGCCACCCATGTTTCCAGCATCCTAAATGTACTGTCCTGAGCTTCTTCCCGGAGAGCTCAACCCAAACCCGACAGCCGTCTGGATGTTTGTCAAAGCTCCACCTCCACCTGTGTGGCACACTCACCTGCTGCTCCAGTCTGCCTCTCCTCATTCCTGTGGATGGTGACACTAGAACCCTGCTTTGACACCATATCTGACTTTTCATTCTGCTTTCTTGGCTTCCCAGAACTGNTCCGTCTCATGCCCTTGCTCATACAGCTTCTTACAGAACTTCCTGTCCATGTTTCACTACCCAAATCCCTCAAGCCCATCTCACTCTTTCCAGCTTCTGTGCACATTTCCTGTGAGGGCAGCACCTACAGTTTCCTCCAGGAGTTTGCATGTGAGCTGTGGAGATTGTGTGTCCTTGTATACACATTTCCAAAATGGCTAGGAGCTGACATATCCCTAGAAAAACTTAGTCAATGACTGACAGGTGCAGGAACATAGAAGCCCATCCCCCTTGCCTCAAGATGGAACAAAATCCAGGAGTTTTTAGAAGCCACCGGAATTCATACATTTGTCAGACATTATGTCTTTACTGAGAGCCTTTCTAACCTTCCTCACCCTCCAGCTTTCTGGTTTTTCCTGGTAGCTCTTCAGTAATGCACATCTCAAGTTGTATATCTGGAGAATTCTATATGAAGAAAATTCATTTTGTTCTACTCTTGCAACCAACCTAGCACCTAGAATGTATCAGATGTTCAATAAATATTGACAAGAAGTAAATAAGTAGTGGAATGGATGAGTAAAAAAGAGCAGGTAGCCTTGAAAAGGTCAATATCACTTTTCTTCTTCTCCCTGGTTNTGATTTATTCAGAGAGATGTTTGTCTGAGCTTCTCAATGCATGGTTCAAATAAATCTTAGTTAAGTGTAAAGAAGGGATAGGGTCATTTCCTCTTGAAAAAAATTCCCAGCTGTGTTTTTACAAGNATTTGGAAGACTGGTCCACAATTTCCCACAATGCCAGGGGAAACAGACACTAGAGAGGCCCCTTGACTCTACAACCCAACAGTCAGATGAAGCATTGTGCTGTGCTCAGATCTCNGCTCATACAGAAAGAACTGTCCTATGCCATCAAAGCAGGCACTCAGCAAAGGTTCTTTCATCTATATTGATGGATTTGAGGGAAAATGAGCCAGAAACCGCTTTGAAACCAACAAAGGGTGATCATTTGATTTCTTCAACAGGACTGGAGCCAGCCAGGAAGCATCTGTTTTTAGCACTGTCTTTGATGACAAAACTCCATTCAGGGCTTACAACCTAATGAGGATTCACACTTGGACTAGCAGAAAGAGCTTTGAAAGACAGCTCGCAGTATTTATAGGCTGGAGCACACCTGCAGAACCTTTAACGCATTTCCAGAAACTCAAGTCTGACTTCTGTTTANGGCTCCTTCGTGGTGTCATTGTTGCTGGTCTATGCTCCCAGCTTCCGGCTAAGCAGAGTCCACTGCTTCTAACACCGGGGCAAGAGCTTGTTGGTGAGAGCCAAGCAGGTGAGCACAGCATTTCCAAACAGAGAGAAATGGGGGAAAAAGACATCTTACACAAAGCTAAAGTGAGCTAGGTTTTGGCCCAAAATAATAACCCTAAGAACACAGGCTTCTCTTTGTTCCTTCTTTTTTGTCGTTTTTTGTTTTGATGTTGTTCCTTTCTTTTTTGTTGTTGTTCTTAGATGATTTTTTGTTTCATTTNGTTATCCGTGATAATGAGTTTCATTGTAACATTCTCATGTATGTGTATAATGTATTTTGACTCTATTCACCCCATCACCCTCTCCTGCCCCCCACTGATCCTCNTCTTCACAACCCTCTCCCTTTCTACTTGCCTGTCTTTTGTGTAACCTAATGAGCTTGGGATTAGGGCTGTTTACAGGTACACTGGTGAAGGGTTATCTGCAGGAGCATGGGCAACTCACCCACCGGAGGCTATACCACTGAAGAAAATGCCTCTCCCTTCCCCAGCATCTTAGTTCCTCAGAGAGGGATGGGTCTTCAGGAACCCCTCCCTGATCCAACTGTTAAGTGAGAATGGGTTTCCTTGGAACTTGCCACTCTGAGTAGAGAGCACCCTGAAGCACTCTTGGTATGCCCCAGCAGGGTCTTTCTACCTATAGACTTAATGAAGCAGCCCAAACGGGGATTCTTGGCTTCTCTCTGATCATCCCAGACTCTCTTGCATTGACTTCCTGGTGTGCAGCTGCCGGGGACCAGCCTCAGCAGTTTCGAGAGTCCTGAAGGGAAAGGATATCTTGGTAGACGCAAGTGAAGACTCAGACAAGTATATTAATGCAAGCTGACGAGTCTCATCAGGTCTCGAGAGTCTGGGTTCTGCAGTGCTCTGCTCTCTGCTCTCAGCTCTTCTGCTCATCTCCCAGCTCTCTCGATCTGATTCAACCCCAGTCTTTTATTGTGTAATATCACGAGGAAAATGGGGGATGAGATAATTCAACAGATAATCAAAAATCAGCAAAATATAC
>LZPO01055890.1:17340-32791 GCA_001675575.1 Neotoma lepida
AAACTAATGGTTAGTACACCAGACAGGCAAGTTCCTCTTTCTTCTAGACTCCAGACTATGACATTTTATTTATTTATATCTTTAGCTTGTGGGGTCTTGCAATTCAGCAGGAGCTCTCTCCACAAATTTTTGCACTTCTTGTCTTTAGTCTTTCTTAAACATTCCAACTGCTCTTTAAAATACCTTATTCTTTCTTTCTTTAATCTACACTGCCAAGGGAGGCCTGGGACATGTCTCAACCATTGCTTCTGTCCCCATGGTGTACACCTTCCCTGTTCTCTTCCTCTCCCTTGCTAATCAGAGGGGCCCCCAAGACCTGCCCTGGGGCTCAGCCTGATCAAGGTCTAGATCAAAGGGTGGAATAAAATGTCACTGCCTATGATTACTTAGCCACCGAGGCTGTGTATAAAGGCTTCCCATACTTATAATTTGTCATCCCATCTATAAGTCACACCATGCTCCACCTTCTGCCACCATCCTTCCTTGTTCCAAATTAAATCTACTTTTGGTTTTTCTCTGGAAATTACTGATAAGGCAACAGGCATAGCAATGGGGTCATTCAAAGCTGAACTTCACATAATGATAATATTCAACTCAGTCTGCCTATGCACTGCATCCCACATACCATAATTTATTACATGACATTTAATACAATTACTCCATGTTTCTAAGCCTCTTTAGGCTATAGGGTCTTTCCCATGACTTGCACAACAGCCTTCACTCCAGCCTTAATAATTATTTCTATATCATTAATGGTCACATTGATATCATCTATATCCAATTTCATGGAAACCACCACAGGAGAAGGAAAAAAGATCATGAAGAATAGATAAAATAGAAAGATTATAAGAACCAATAACAGTTGGATGGATGAGAACATGACATGCATGTGCCATAAAGTCTGGCCTCGGNACACAAGGGTTGTTTTCTCCCTGGCCCACGGTTGGCAGACTTATCAGAGTATCCAGTGGGGTATGCCTGGAGGGAGCAGTGTCCTCGATCACAGGTTCCTCCATCCGGGACTCTTCTGGCAGCACGTCAGACATCTTGAATGCCGTCTCCGGCATGCAGCAGCCCTTTGGGAAATTTAACACACTGTGTTGAGAACATAGGCTTGGTTCAGATCTACAGACCGGGTCCAGATATAGTCTGTAGTGTGGAAAAGCACATGCTCTTGCAGGAGTTGTCTCTCACAATTCAATTTCCTCATCTATAAAGCACAGGAAATGATTATGTCCTAGTTCCTTTTCCTGTTGTCTTATTAAATTGTCCTGATGAAAGCGAGTTAAAGGAGAAAGGGTTTGTTTTGGCTCACAGTTTGAGGTTCCAGTTAGCCCATTGTGGAGGGGAATGCATGACTACAGAATTTTGAAGCAGCTGGTCATGTTGCATCCACAGTTAAGAAACAGAGAGATGAACACGTGTACTCAGCCCCCTTTGCCCTTTTAATAGAGTCCAGGATGCCAGCCCGAAGAGTAGTGCCACCCACAGTGGGTGAGCCTGCCCATCTCAATGAGACTAATCAAAATAATCCCTTACAGGCATGCCACCCACAGACCCATCTCCCATGTGATTTCAGATCTATGTTGATAACTGAGATCAACAATTGCAGGTTGTGATTCCTTTGAGGCTCTTGGTAAGTACGGAATGAAATAATATACCTAAAGGACTTAGAACGATGCCTGGCACTAAACAAATTCTTTAAAAATGTGAGCAGTTGCTATTTTAACCCACACATATTCAGTAGCACCTGCTGATGGAGAATGTCCCAACAAATATCCCACTCAGACACCCCAGCACTGTTTCAACATTTGGACTGAAGAGGGTTATTTTGTTATATTTGGGCATAGGAGCATAAGGCAAACACTCCCACAGGACTTTGGATTGGGCAAATGCCCATGGGAACCAAATTTAATTCCTAATGCAATGACTCATGTGTATGTTGAACCATGTGCTTCTGTGGTTTATCATACACTTCCATTCCCATCTGTGACATCCTGTCTCTTGTTCTTTGGGATAGTTCAAATCATAAAGTGAATGATATTGGCATACCCTGAGGAGGAGGAGAAAGATGGTGAGGACAGAGAAGGAACCAAATTACAAATTGGTACCCCAAATGTATAAATGACAGCATTTGTAGCTTAAACTTTCTAAAAAACTACGGCTCTCACCTGGAAAGCAACATGTTTAATGTTAAGTCATCATTAATGCTGTGTGGCTGCATGTCTCATTTATTTCTTGTTTATTAGACTTAATAAAAGTATTTAAAACAAGTTCTTATTTCTAAAATGTATCTTTTTTGAAATAAGCGAATTGCATTGAACAATACTTTGTTAAAGAAAGCATCCCATCTTGTCTACATCCCATCTTGACCCATAGGGTCCCACATGACCACTGTGCTCAGTTATAACTTTCAGGATACCTGGTCTACCTTGATTCAGGACCCTGAGACTGCATTTGGAAATCTCCAGCTTAATGCTCCCCTCCTTCACTTCATCAGAGGAGACTTGCTGTCTCTACCCTATTTCATGGAATCCCCAAACCTCTCTACTTAATTCTTACCTCGATAGATAGGGTGTGCACTCTGGTAGGGAACAGAATGAGGGTGGTTTATACTCTTCAGTGACTAAGACCTGCCTCCTTAGTTCGCTCATGAGCACCTTGCTTCTTGAATTCTTATTTTCTTTTGTGAGCTCTTGGAAATCCACCCTTGAGTCACAGTCTGTGTCCTCTCCATCCTCCTGTCCTTATTTCATACTCTGTGCTCTGCTTTCTGCAGGAGCTCACAAATCCTTTTGTCTCTCAACAAACCCCAGTTCTTATCATCCAAAAATCCTCTGGCTCTTAGCCTATCTTTACAAGTGGATTTCAAGAGCCTGTTTTGAAACTCAAAAGTCAAGGATCTGGCCTCTGTTCTAGACATTACATCTCTTCCTATGAGAGCTCAGACATATATAGCTGATAGAAGCCAGTAGAAAGGCAGGGGATAGAGAGGAGGAAACAGCAAAATGATTCTTTGTCATGCATGGTCATGCATAACAGCTAGGAGGTCCCACAAAAGACACACTGAAGTCCTAACTGCAGTGCCTGGGAATATGCCAATATGTGTAAATAGGCTCTCTGAAGACTGCACTTAAGATGAGGTCATACTTCATCAGCAAGGTATCTAGCTCAATATACTTAGTGTCTTTATAAAAGAGGAGGAACACTGCCATAGACACATAGGGAAGCTGACAATGTGGTGAAGGAGATAGAGGCAGGAGTGGTACATCTACAAGTTGAGGAAATCCAAGGACTGGTGGCTACACATAAGCTAGGAAAAGGCAAAGGCCAGTTATTACCTCATGGCCCTGCCCAGGCCTCTATTTCAGACTTCTGAGCTCTAGAACCAGTTGTGTTAAGCCACGCAGATGCTATAACTTGACACTGCTACCCTAGGGAACTAATATAAAGATCCAGAGAGCACTTGGTGCTACCATGTGGTAATGGTTACTCTACCTTTCCTCTCCTACCTGACTCCTAGATAATTAGTGATTTGTCTTTCAGAAACAAATCTGTGAACAACCAACTACTTTGGATTAAGCAAGAGAAAAATATCTGTGGTCTTAACCAAAAGTGTGGGAATAGATCTNCCTGGTCTCAGCAATGCCTATAAGCATGGACTCATGATCACTATCATCCTGGGTCTTCCTTTCCCCTGATCTTGAACTTTGTCTTTGGCAGGTGAATACTTACACACAGTCTATTGAGAATGTGTTACTTAGGTTTCTGTTGCTGTGATAAACACCATGACCTAAGGTAACTTGAAGAGAAAAGGATTTATTTCAGCTTACAGGTTACAGGCATCATGGAGAGAAATAAGGGCAGGAACTCAATCCAGGAAACTGGGGACAGGAGTTGAAACAGAGGCCATGAAGACATGCTGTTTACTGCTTACCCCTCCTGGCTTGCTCAAACTGCCTTTGTGTGTGTGTGTGTGTGTGTGTGTGTGTGTGTGTGCCATCAAAGACCACCTGCCAGCCATGGCACTACCCACCATGGGCTGGGCACTCCCACATCTATCATTAAACAAGAAAATAACCCCCACAGAGTTGCCTACAGGCCAGTTTGGTAGAGGCGTTTCTCAATTAATTTTCCTTCTCCCCAGGTGACTCTAGCTTGTAGCAAGCTGACAATAAACAAATAAATAATCAGCACAGACTTCATACTTTCTTTGTGACAACGTCTGATCAATTTTCCTTCTCTTTCCTTGTTCAGTCAATCTTTGTATCAGCTGTTCAGTGTTTATCCCGAAAGTCCATTCAGCATGAAGCTGTGCTGCATGCAGTGATTGAAATGATACTGTCAANCCGATCTCCCTGACAATTGCTAACTCTGTGTTCTTGAAGAGCTGCTTAATCTCTCTCTGACTTGGTTGTGTCATTTATAAAGTGGGTATAATAAATAATGATCCCATAGTCTTTTGAGAATTTCATGATTAGATACTAAGTGCACACAATTCAATGAGTTAACGGGCATTGCATTTGGGTAGTGATGCTTGGCACATCGTAAGCATCATATCCTTTCTCCCCATGTGTAGGTACAGTCAAACCGTANAACATTCCAGATGGGCCTTTTACAGAAACTCTGTCCCCCAGAAGTTACACAAATAAGCAAAGCAAAGCTCAGAGGATTTAGTATCTTCCCCCAAGGCCACCATTCTAGCAAGAAGAGGAACCAAGATTCCAAGAGCGGCTTCCCTTCTCCAAACGTTGAGCTCCTTCACACATTTGATTTCTCTATGACCCTCGCTCTTTCTCTTCTGCCAACCAAAATGCCAGGTCTTAAAAACATTCTTAGACTTGAGTGACCCCTCCATACCCTGAAGTTTCCATCATGTCTCGCCCTTTATTACTGGGCCCCTCTATGTGTCCATTGCTCTCAGCTTTCTCCTATGCCCTGCCTTTGCCTTATTGTGATAAGCAGCCTTGTTTGCTTTCTGGCACTCTTTCCCAGATATCACAATGACCAATTACCAATAACAGTCACCACTAAACTTTCAAGGGTCACATCAAATGGCTTTTCCCAAGACCATAGACCATAACCTCTATGTCACTGTCCCTGTTGCACTGACTCAGTCTATGGACCTTCTCACCTTGGAACCCTGCTCTTCTCACCTTCAGCTGGAATACGAGTGGCTATGAGACACTCATGCCCTCTCATGCACTTCCCATGAGGCTCATGGCTTCTTCAGGTAAAAGCTCAGTCTACCACTGCTCCAGAGCAGTCACCAGGCCAACTGGAAAAAGACAAGAAAGAACTGCTGCACCATGTTCTTNGGGGCTTTCTTCTTTTAAGATGAAGCCTGAAGGAAAGATGAAAAGATCTTTATAGTCTTTACTTTTCCTTAGGAAAAGTAAACTCTATGCCAGGGGAGGGAGCAGGTAGAGAGAATGCACGTAAGGACACTCACAGGGAACTAAAGAACCCTGAGCACACTCTGTGGTTGGCAAAGCATGGGAGGGGGGGCACAAGAAAAACCTATTGTAAGGTCACTCTCCAAAACACAGGAGAGCTATGGCTTCTTACCACAGGAGCCCCAACACCAAACTGACTAGAAATAGATGTCAGCTCTGGAGGCCAAAGGTACAAGTTCTGCTCACAAAGCCTGCCCAGTCCTTGACAGAGTGTGGAGAATTCAGTGTAGGAGTTGGGGGTACCATACCATGCAGGCAAACAGGGCTGCCCAGCCGGGAGCACCAAGAGAACAGTGTTTGTTGCAGAGGGCCNGTTGTCCACAGATGCAGGGGAGACTCAATCTCTACCTTGCTCAGATGCCACCTGGTTGGTCTCTTCCTGGCTCAGATGTTGCCATGCTGATTCCCAGAATGGAGGGCAGAGGAAAAGATACTGGTTTTGTTTTAGTTAGTGTGCTGACCATGACTGAGGAAACCATATTGCTTCTCCTTGCAGGGAAGAGGTCTTCAGAGACAAAGTGTCTCGTGGGGGTCGAGACCCATCCCACACATGGGCTCCCTCTTCACCTCCTGTCACTTGTTCAGACCTTGTCACTCCTTCNGCTTTCTTTTCAGAGTTGGAGTCTGAACAACTTAGGATTAGTCCTAATAAACAAAGCCAAAGANATCATATATATCTAATATATGTGGTGAACGTTTGCAAGACCTGACTGTGCATTGTGGGAGCTGGTAAACATGTCCTTAAGGCTGTGATTTTTGTGTCTGGCCCTGGAGACAAAGATCTACAAGGGAGGCAGGGAGAGGGAGGGTAGATTTGAACTTAGCAGAGGACATCTGAAAGCCACAAGCAGGAATGGGGAGTCTATTTGGAGCACTTGTTCTCACATCATGGGTGAAAGAAGAAATCTCACCATATCAATCACTTTTCTCATTGCTCCTGATTCTTCTCAGGTACATGGCACATAGGCAGGAAGATTTATCCTGGCTCACACTTTGAGGGGATACATTCCATCCATCATGGAGGGGAGACTAGGGATTGGGCAGGTCTGAGTGCTCAGTTCTCCTAAGGCACCTCCTCCCCTGCCCTGAGACCCCCCTCTTTATACACTGTTTAGCAAATGCCTAGGGCTTAGAGGCCACAGAGCCATTGATACAGGAGACACTTGATGGCACCTGCCATAACCTTTCTGAGCTTCAGCTCCCACATAAAAGAAGTAAGGCTTGTAAAATACTGAGCCCAGTGCCTAGCACCCAGGAAGCCCTCATCAATGTTGGGGTTGTTACTATTGCCATTTTGTAATGTTATTCATGGGTGACAACAAAGCATAGCTACTGTGGAGGCTTCATGGGTCTCCTTTGTGGGTCAGCTTTGGGATCCNAACCACTACCCTATCTAGAACCCAGANACCACCATACCCCTACCATTCAGAGTCCCATGGTGAACACAGAAGCATGTATCCTGCCTGCTGCAGACTCCACCCTACGAAGACATTGCTAGGAACTTGTTTTACTACAAAATCCAGGAGCTCTGTTTCAGCTTCAGGGACCATGAGGCCACCTCCAGAAATCTGCACNTTCCAACCTTACCTATTGGATATTCATTAGAGCATTGGAGAAAGCTATGTAAAGTTATAGACAGGAGTTTTACAGTCCCCTTTCCAACCTCACTACTTCTTATGGTTGAATTATTTCCCCTTCTTCCAAATCCCCACAAGATGTTTTAACCAATCACCACTCGTAACTGACCATGCACCCTTATTTGGAAATGGGGTAGTTTCCTGTATATATAAGGTAAGATCATACCAGAGTACAGCAGCCTTCAGTCCAATGTGCCTGATGTATCCTTAGAAAAGGGGGAGATTTAGAGACAGACCAAAAAGGTGATGAGAANTATCTGGGTGATGTAGATGAAAGCCAAGGAGGGTAAAGGTTGCCATGGGCCTCCAGAAACTGGAGAGAAGCCTAAAACAGATTCTCCTGTGGTCTCAGAAAAAAAATAAATAAATAAAAAAACCTGCAAGCTCCTTGATCTCAGACTTCCAACTTCCTGAGCTGTGAGATTATAAANCTGTTGTTTACTCTATGCCATCTTTAATTTTTTGCTTAAACATCCCTAGCAAAGGAATACATTTACCAAAGCAAGGAGCCCACTGCATCCATGANGAATGGATGAAAGAAAGTGGAGGTAAATGAAGGATAGACATCTTATTTGGAAAGGATAATAAGTGACAGAGGAAGATCTAGGAGAGAAGAGAAGAGAAATGAAGAGGAGAAGGGAAGACATGCAGGATGGACCCTGAAAGGTTCTGGTGGGAGAGGGAGAAGAGCTTGATGGGATCTGAATTCCTGGGCACTATGCAATGTGCATCCCTTCTTGTTTCTCCAAGAAGTAAGATGTTGGTCTTCAATGCTGACATGAGAGTGCAGAGTGCATGTGTAAAAGAGATGTGTGAGCTAGNATGAGTGTGTATGTGAATGTGTGAGTTTATATTAGTGTGTAAATGTGTGTGTGAGAGTGAGTGTGTGTGCATGAATGTGAGAGTGTTGTGTTAGTGTGTTAGTGTGTAAATGTGTGAGAGTGTTGTGCATGAGTGTGTGTATGTGAATGAGAGTGTATTAGTGTGTATGTGTATGTGAGTGTGAGAGTTTGTATTAGTGTGTGTGAGTGTGTGAGAGTGAGTGTGTATGTGAGTGTGTGTATGTGTATGAGTGTGTTGTGTTAGTGTGTAAATGTGTGTGTGCATGAGTGTGTGTATGTGAGTGTGAGAATTTGTATTAGTGTGTGTGTGTGTATGTGAGTATGTGAGAGTGTTGTGTTAGTGTGTAAATGTGTGTGAGTGTGTGCGTGCATGAGTGTGTGAGAGTATTGTGTTAGTGTGCAAATGTGTGTGAGAGTGAGTGTGCATGAATATGTGTGTGCATGAGTGTGAGTGTGTGAGAGTGTTGTTAGTGTATAAATGTGTGTGAGAGTGTGTATGTGCATGTGTGTGTGCATGACTGTGTGTACATGAGTGTGTGTGTGTAACACTACAGTTTCTTGCCAAGAGCACAGCTACACAGGTGTCTGGTGCCACCTCCACTGCACCTGTGTACAGCTTCCTGAACACCTGGCTTTCGTTAGCTACAAGAGTTTCAAAAGCCAAGATTTTTGTTTAGATGCTGCTGAAGTGGAGAGTTTTAATCATATTCCAGAGCAAATGAGAAGGAATTGAGTGCTTGATCAAATGAGAGGCAAAGAAAGAGGAAACTCTGAGTACAACTCTCTCATGTTGCCTGAAGGGACAACAGCTGCACAACACACACTGAAAGGAGGAGAAGAGAATCCGAATTTGGAGCCTTAGGCATGAGCTCTTAGGTGCCTTGAGAGGACAGTGAGGCAGCTTCTGTGTGTGGCTCCACCACTCAGGACCTTGTCACCATTGACTTGGGTAGACAAGTTGCCTCTGAGGATCTTGTGTTTTTCTGACTTGCAGGGTCCAACATTTGGACCAGGACATTGCTTCATTTCTTACCAATTCTGTGAGTTTCTTACATTGGGTTTTAGCTAAAGAGTTGCAGGAGTGACCTTGGAGGGGACTTTGGGGAGTGAGTCCTCTTATTCTCTAAAGCAAGCCACTGTTAGTGTTGGCGGCTGGTGGTATCAAAGGAGCTGGGGTTATGAGAGTACCCTCACCTACCCCTCCCCAGGGATGTGAAGACCCAACCTTGCCTGAAAAGCCCCAACTAGAGAGCTATGTCAATTTTGGTGCTCCATATAATTACAGGGTTCACCCTCTCCTTTTGTCTCAGCCACTCATGTCAGTTTCAGAACTCAACTCCCTGGTACCCAACTAAAGATATCTCTTCAAAAGAGACAAGTGTTTTATAGTGAGACACAGAAGGGAGGCTGAAGTGTAGTTCAGTGACAAAGCTCCAGCCTAGCATGTATCAGGACTCAGGTCCCAACCTCAGAACAGCAAAGAATGATAACAAGGAAATAAGTAGATGGCAGAGACATGAGCAGGGCTAGGAAACTGATATTAAGTGAATGGGGAATATGGGTGACAAGGGACAGGTAGAAGAGGGGGAACATGGCCAGGTGGTCCAAGCCTTCCTGTGAATGTGAGGAGAGGGGCAGGGGTCTTTACATTGTCACCCACTATTGCAATATGAACCTGGAATGTCCCCCAAAGACTCAGTTCTTGGTTCCCCTGCTAGGGAGCTGTCCTGGGAGTTTTGTGACATGGGATCTAGATGACAGATATAGGTGCTAGAAGAAATCTTTGGCACCATAACCACCCTGATTCCAGACCTGCTTTCTGCTTCTTGGTCCAGCTGTGACATGAGGAGTTCTGCCACATGCTCCCACCACTGTGGAGCCACCGCCCCACTGTTTCCTCTGCAAACCTTCACCAAAGCAAGCCTTCCCTCCCTTAGGTTGCTCCAGTCAGGTTATTCTGTCACGATGACAAGAAAAGTAACGAATGTGCCCGCTGCCACCTAGGAGCAAGAGCAGCAGGCAAAGCTGACACTTATTGATATGTTCAGGAGCCTTGGAGATTCTCCTGCCTCAGTGTGATGAGAGAAAATCAAATCACTATCACCCTCCTCCTAGGCTGGAGTTCAAAGACTGGTCTGCATTGGTTGCTGCCTGGACTTGGGAGGAAGAGGAGGCTCCATGGGACAGCATCAGGTACCTGGGGTGGGGGCTGCCCCAGAAGTCTTCCAAGACCTCTACACCAACCCCTTTCTGCCATTCCTCTCCATCTCAGGATAGAGTTCAGGATCTCCCAACACCATCCTTACCGTGAGGATGACTGAGCTGGAGGGCCACAGCTCAAAGAAGTCTCAGTTCCTCCATCTGCACAGACCTCACTTAACACCTTCTTCCACACATCCTAACCCAAAAGATCTGGACCACTGAAAATGGTTGTATTTTCTGCATAGCTGGTTGCCAGCAAATGTGATATAGACTCACAAACTTCAGAGATCAGGGACTGCCCTCAATGGAGCACTGGTGGAGAGGTTGGGTCTAGGCTGTGAACTGCCATATCAACCTGCACGGGAAAACTCCACAGAAATGTGGTCACTGTGCCCAAGGTGTCAGGGGGCTACCTTCTCACTGAATCAGTAACATTCCAAGTTTCTGAGAAGTTGGAATTAGGACTGAGTGTGTCATGTGTGGTTTGTATGTGTGTGCTGTTTTCATATGTAGTATGTATGTAGAAGTGTGTGTGTGCTTGTATGTGTGTGTGCATGCCTCTGTGTGTGTGTGCATATCTGTCTGTGTGTGTATTATGTGGGGTACGTGTGTGTGTTATGTGAGTTTTTTGTGTGTATGATGGCTTGTGGCTTGCACGTGCGATGTATGTGAGTGTATCTGGTATATATAGTATATATATGCTATTTGTGTGTAGTGTAGTATAGTTTATTATATGGGCATGAGGTATGTGTGTCATTGTGTATGGGGTGTTGTGTGTGTGTGTGTGTGTGTGTGTGTGTGTTGTCTGGTGGCCTCTGCATGTGTGGTGTGTGCTGTTGAAAACAGTATTGTCTGGTGGTATGTTCATGTGTGGTGTGTGGTGTATGTATTGCATGAATTATATCTGTTATTATGGCCTGTGTGGAGAAGCAATTCACAGTTCTGTCTAGGAAGGTCAGGGTGGCCTTGATCTTGTACACTGTGTCATCTTGCTAAAGGGTTGAGGGATGACAAGTGGCTGATTAAGACTGAGATCCAGGAGCAGTTCCACAAGGAACAGGCAGGCAGAGGTGGCATATGACAGAAGCAAGAGGAGAAGGCACAGGGGACCAGCACTGTTAATAACCAACCTCATGTGTGTTCACACATGTGCACAAACGCATGCCTGTAGGAATGTTAAAACAAGCCACATACATGTTCACACATGTGTACACACTCATGCATGCATGGGGTACACATTGACTGGGCCTTTTTCTGGAGAGAGTTTGTAAATATTCCTATTTCCCAATGGATCTTGATGCCCACTTTCCCACAGCAGCTGACATGAGTGAGTGTCAGGTATAGAGCTGGAGGCTGTATCATTGATGTTTTGAGATATCATTTGTTAGTTGCCTGTTTTGCAAATGTGAGGAACTAACTGGTAAGTTCAAAAGCTATGGCTAGTAAAGATCCAAAGTTAAGGTTCAGCTCTAGCCTTGAGGGCCCAGACCCAAGCTTTCAGTCCAGGACAATCCTATCTGCATGCCTGCTCCCCAGGTGAGAATCTAGCCCCAGCCCAACTTTCCAGGGGTCACCTTATCACTGCCAACCACCTTACCTTGTGGTTTGCGCATCAGTTGGGAGAGAGGCTGCAAGAGGCTCCTACTGTAGGCATCTTGAAAGGCAAGGGACAAGTATATCAGGCTGAGGTAGGAGCCTGAGAGGCCAGTGTGAAGGAGCTATCAAAGTAATGGAGAAGGCCTCAAGAACCAGTTTCCTGATGAAACCCCGACCAGATAGTAACTTAGGAGCACATTGACCGAGCAAGAAGAGCCCATGTGCAGCCATTTGAACACCTCTGAACTACACTCCACCGTCAGAGCCTCCATCTTATTTAGGGGCTGAGTTCTTTTTTTCTAGCTTGTCTCACCAGCTGTTCATTTAAATTTGTCGCTGTGTCTTGTATGAAATCTGTGTTTCTCAGACGCAAACCATGCTGCATATTTAGAAATGTGATTATTTTTATAGCTTATGAATGTATTTATGAGAAGTTGTAGAAGCATACAAAAATAAATTATATATGTTTAACAAATTGACTTCACTGGGGGAAAAAAAAAAGAATGAAATCACAGGGATTCTGGAAAATCCCATGAGCGGTGCCCTCGGGTTTGGAGAGATTCCCATGGGTGCTTCTAGTGGGCAGAGAGAATTGGCCCAAGGATTTGTTTGTTCTTACTGCTTTGGGGCCTCAGTTTCATCGAGTAAAGGGATGGGACAGGAAATGAGGAGAGAAGGGAGAGGGTGTGAGAAAGGGGAGGTAGGAAGGAAGGGGAGAGGTGAGGAAGAAAGAGGGAAGGAGAGGACAGGAGAAAGGGGGAGAGGAAGGAGAGAGAGAAAAAAGGAGGGAGTGAAGAAGAGAGAGAAGGAAGAAGAGAGGGAGGAAGAGAGAGGGAAGAAGGGAGGGAGGGAGAGAGAGGGAAGAAGGGAGGGAGGGAGAGAGAGGGAAGAAGGGAGAGAGGGAAGAAGGAAGAGAGGGAAGAAGCAAGGGGAAGGAGAGAGAGGAAAGTGGGAGATGATTGTACAGAAGGGCAGTGGTGGTGTTTTCTGGAGAGCAGTGGCCCTGGCTTCTGACCCTCCTAGATGTTGGTATTTCGGAGTTCCTCACCACATTTCACATTAGTTGCAGTAAATGGGCTTTGGGGTCATGCTAGCTGCTCAGGGTGCTTGGTGGGTAATTTAGAGGGTTTCCTAAGCCGTGCTGCTGCCTCCTTTGTTCTCTTGGCTATCTTACTCAACAAACTTACTTAGGATCATTTAATGGCCAGAAGTCAGGACAATCATCAATGGGAAATTGTCCCTTGACATCCTGGGAAGAATCACGTTGAAACTTGTACAAAATCACAGACAATTGCTGATCCCTCATTACAGAAGCTCAGTGTCACCACAGCCCAGCTGTAAACCAGAGTCAGGAGCAGCTAGGAACAAGGTGATGTCTGCCTTAAATCTGAACCTGAACTTTAGAGTGAACCCCTTGTACAGTCTGTGGACTGTGTCATCATACTTTAAGACATGTGGGGGGGCAATGACCTCACACCTAAATCCTCTCCCCTTCTCATAAAGTCTGTGACACAGATGCATTCTCTACTTTTATTTATGTAGTGTGCATGTGACACATAGATATGTTATCTATTTTTATTATGTATGCAGTGTGCATGTGTGTGACACATAGATGTATTCTCTAGCTGTACATGTAGTGTGCACATATACGCCATCAAGAACATGTGGAGACCAGAGGACAACCTGTGGAAGTCACTTCTCTCCTTTCACCAGATGAGTACCAGGGACCAAACAGGCTGTTAGGCTTGGCAGCAAGCTCCCTTACTCACTGAGCCATCTCACCAGCCCATGAATGCATTTTTAAATGTCTGTTAAGTCAAGAAAAGATGGAATAAATTATGTGCTACATCAACTAACTCCTGTAGCATGTTTTTCTGTGTGAGTGTGTGTGTGTGTGTGTATATCTTTGTGTGTGTCTATGTCTCTATGTGTCTCTGTGTCTGTGTGTGTCTCTCTCTGTGTCTCTCTCTGTCTCTGTGTGTGTCTCTCTCTCTGTCTCTCTGTGTGTGTCTCTGTGTCTCTGTCTCTCTGTGTGTATCTCTCTGTGTGTCTCTGTCTCTCTGTGTGTGTCTCTCTGTGTCTCTGTGTGTGTGTCTCTCTCTGTCTCTCTGTGTCTCTCTCTCTGTGTCTTTCTCTCTGTGTGTCTCTATCTCTCTATGTGTCTCTCTCTGTGTATGTCTCTCTCTCTGTGGGTTTCTCTCTCTGTGTATCTCTCTGTCTCTCTGTCTCTCTGTCTCTGTGTCTCCTGTGTCTCTCTCTCCCTCCCTACCTCTGTCTCCCTATCTCTCTCTGTGTCTCTCTCTGTCTCTGTGTGTCTCTCTCTATGTCTGTCTCCATGTCTGTCTGTCTGTCTATCTGTGCTGTCTGTTTCTCTCTCTCTCATACACACACACACACACAGAGAGAGAGAGAGAGAGAGAGAGAGAGAGAGAGAGAGAGAGTGTTTGCCGGCATGATTAGAAACTGGGAAAGCATGTAAAACAAAGTTGTCTCATATTAGGAACAAAGATAGATACAGAAACTCTCTAAAACTATCTCTGGCATTAATGGTAAGAGGTGGGTCCTCAAAGGCTCTGGTTAAAGATATGGACCTAAGATAAGAAGTGAAGACATGTACATTTCCATGTACTCCCAGTAACAGCAACTTGGGAATTCATGTTCAATATTGTATACCCAATGGCATGTGGCCTGCATACAAATCATACTCACTAACTAAATATGCATTTATCTCCTGCCAGAGGTGGGCATAGAGAGGCTGTGGTGAGCAATGGCTGCAATCACAGCCAGATGTCACAGATACAGAAGATGTATGTAAGAAGCAGAGCATGGGGCTAGAGAGATGGCTCAGCAGTTAAAAGTACTGCCTGCTCTTCAGATCATTCAGGTTCAGTTCTCAGCATCACATAGAGGCTCAAGGCCATCTGTAACTCCAGTCCCAGGGGGTTTGGTATTGTCTTCTGGCCTCTGAAGGCATAAGAGACCATTTTTTACAGGAATTTGCATGGACTGGTTCCAACAAGGTCTGAAGAAGCTGATGTACACTACACACAGCTGAATTCTATGCTGGGAGCATCTCCATGTTGGAGAATAGAAAATAGATGTCAGGTTAGGATAGTCAGCTTTCATCACACTCCTAGAGTCAGCCTNTTTCTTGTTAGGGTATTTAAATGCTTTCCAAGCTCGGCGGGGTTATGTTAATTTTCGCTAAGAGAGAACATCNTCACTTAAGTGAGAAATCAATAGAAATAGATTTGAAAACAACACAGCCTAACATCTAACCATTCCCAGAAGGACAGTAAGGACCATGGTGCATAGTTAAAAAGGAAATTATTCTATGACTTACAAATGTATTTATGAGCTGTTTCATAAACAAACAAAAATGAGTTATGTATGCTCAACAAATTGACTTCTTTGTGAAAAAAAACAAAATCAGATGAAACTACAGGGGTCCTAGAAGATTCCATGCAAGGTTCGAGCCAAAGCTCAGCTCTTGACTCTCAGTCTGCCTGGTCTTATTTAACATCATGGCTCTTAGCTGGAAAGAAAATCNCAGAATTCCCACAGGATAGCTTCAGCCATCTTCAGAAGGACTCAGGTGAGGCCATGAGAACTTGCCTGTTAACTCTGAGGGAAAGCTGGTGGTGGGGCCAGCCTGTAATTCTGATGGCCCTATGTAAAGACTGGGAAACCACCCAGAGTCCCCTTGCTTCCTCCAGTG
>LZPO01055892.1:16504-31662 GCA_001675575.1 Neotoma lepida
TTTTGCAGGGGAGTCACATTTGTCAAATTTGAACTATTTTCCCCTCTATTACCTGTTTATAAAGAATGGATGATAAGAAAATATCTTGAATAATTTTTGAGTTCTGGTTTGGGTTGATTTCTGTTGCAATTTTCTGAACCTGCGAGTTAAGGAACTGAACAGGTTGATGTGGGGGGGTGACAAACGGTGAAATGAAAAGGGTAATTTGAGTATGTGGAGACTGGCTGAAGTAAGTCAGGTAAAGTTTTAGTAGGAAGCTGTAGGTAGTATACAGGATTCAGTGTAGAGCTAGCCTGAGATGCTATTGAATATTAAATTTGCTAGACATCTAACCACAACTGAAGTTGGAAGCCACCAGAAACCTTGGTCTTTGCTACAGTGGATCTCAGCAGCGCAAAGTAAAGAGACACTATATTGCATGTGATAGGACTCTTAGCTTAGGCTATCTGGACTTAGACCCCAACTCCACTTGCTAGGTGTGTCATTCAAAGATATTCCATGACATTGGGCAGATTAGTCACTGTCATTCAGTTCCTTTCACTGTGAAATAAGAGTAGTCTTGACTTTAAAGGGTTATCGTGAGGACTAAATTTTTTAAAAAAGCTTCACAATTTATTCTTTTTGTTTGTATGAGACAGCTTCTCTCTACATAGCCCTGGCTGTCCTGGAATTCAAAGAGATCTGCCTGCCTCTGCCTCCCAAGTGCTGGGATTAAAAGTGTGTGCCACCATCCTGGCCACATTTTATTTTTAAGGAAGGCATTTGGGATATAAGTACAATAATAATAATAATAATAATGATAATAATAATAATAATAATAATTCTTTTTTCTTAAGCCTCATGCAAGGATAGCCCATGTCCATTGAGCTCAAATATGATAGTTCAATTTTGTTCTGGTTGGATTTGAAGACATGATAAGAAATGTTCACCCGTAGAAAAGGAGGTCCAGCAGGAGACTGCATAAATGATAATTTCACTGGTGACCAAGGCTGGTGGCTGAAAGCTCTAGAATGCTGTGGTTAGAAACTGTGGGACCTATAAGTGTCCTCAGGACATTTTACTCTGATAGCTTATCAGCTTTAGTATAATTCCTGGAAATCTGAATGAAAGTTGTAACAATATTTTGCTATGCAAATTTCAACAATAATTTAAGACTGAGTTCAAACCCTACTCCCTTTGTAAGTTCTTCCTGAGTACTCCCCCCACCAAAAAAATCTTCCTCTTATAGTAAATATGATCATCATCATATTAAATATTCCAAAAAAGGTTGGGAAGAAAACGAACACTTATTAAAATGCTCCTTTTTAAAAACAATTTAAACACCTTGCAGGTATTATTTCATTTAATTCAGGCCACAGCCTCATCTCAACAGTTCTCACCCATTGTGATTCTTGTTTTTTTTTTTTATACTTTATATTTTACTTGAATATTAACCTTCTGATCTTTTATTCTTATACATTCTTATTGCTAGAGTATAATGACCAATGAACAGAAAGGTNAAGTTTTCTCTTTCAGAATTTAGTGGAGTATGATGCTTGTTGACTGATATAACAGTGTCAGGGCAGCCATGCCTCCAGAATGTGCCTATTTATCTGGTGGTCTTTGTGCATGGTACTCTTCCCCCAGTTGAGTCATGTACAGTGAATTTGCATTGGCCCTGGGTGGGATGCAGTTGGATCTATTAGTGAACTGAAAAGCTACCCAGACAAGGTCGAGACTGTCATCTATTGATCCATCACCCTCCAGTAGCTCCTGAACTCTTTGTAAGCAGGGCCTAGGAGATTCTAGTCCTGCCTTGTCTTCTGTGACACTTAACATGGAGCTTTGTGAAAAGAGTATTTAGAATGCTATTTCTTTGATAATAGGACTTGGGGACTGAGGCAAAAAGGGTTGGTTGTCCAGTCTGTATTCTTCATTTCTTAAGAAATTCCTATTCTTAATAGTAGAATAAATGGCTTTTGTGCAGGACAGAGTAGAAGAAATAATATATTTAAGAGAAAGTGAATAGAAAATGAACTTCCTGGATAGCTGTGACTCATTTGCCCCTCACACATTACAAATAGAGCTGGGCAACCTGAGAGGTTAAATGATTTGCCCAAGGTTACATAGATTGCTGGCTGTAAGTCTGGTGTAGCTCACCAGTCTCTGATTCCCAGTTCAATGTTTTTTTGTTTGTTTGTTTGTTTTGTTTTTTTTTTCATTATACTCTGTCCAAAAGAATTCCAGATAAAAAGGTCTTTTTTTTTAAGGAAGGAAATTTCTAAAGTAATTTGCANATTGTGTCTAAATAAATAGATTGAACATTTCTGAAATTAACCTAAATACATCTTTCTTCACCAAAGCTCTCCTAACTCCTGCTGACTCCTAATACCTAGTGAATTTTATGTCTGTGTATTTAGTTATGAATACATATTTCTGAGCCTTTTTATTCCAGATCAAAGTTTACGCTTACACATAATGCTGAACTGATTTGGAACATTTGCCTTTGTTGAAACAAAAGCAACTCATTTCATTCCCATCAATAACACGTAATTCTATGTACAGTGAGCCTCGCTCACCCGGGCTAATGAATATTCAACCAGTAGTAAGAGAAGGGCGCCCCTGGAATGATTACCAGGGGCCCTTTCTGATTTAGCAACACACCCTAGAGTCCGGCAGGGACAAAGCAGCCTTCTCCACTCAGCTGGGTAGTGGGGTCCATGGCTCCGCCCACCCTGACTCAGGGGCCCGCCTGTCTGATTTGGGGGCTCTGGCAAAAAGCCTGAGCCCATTGATTACAGATTGCTGTTAATAAAGAGCATTTGTAATGCAGCCGCGGAGAGGCGGTCTCCACACGCCGGTTCATGATGGCCCTTCAGGCTCCACAATTAAGTCGTCCAGCAGGCATGCCCCCTGTTGCAGCTGCTCTGTCAATCTCATTTTGGAGCACAAATGATCTTAGACCCGGTGTTTGACATGGGGTTTTAACACCAAAGAAGGCAATTCTGCAACTTCAAATGAGCCTAATTGGCTGAGCGCTCGGGCGTTCACTCAAGCTGCTTCAGTCCATCCGAACAAGATTTCCAGCTAATTGAACTGCTCAGAAGGAAAAGACCAGGAAAAAAATCATGAAGTCCAGACCATTGAAGAGAGTGGCGCATATATATTTTATATATATGGCATATATCATGGAAAATATATATGACATACACATATGTATGTATGTATGTATGTATGTATGTATGTATGTATGTATGTGTATTTTCCATGATAGCAAACTTTAAAATACATTTCTTCTCCTTAATCAGCCGCCTGTCAACATAAGAAAGGTAGTTATGGCTGCAGATGCTCTGCAGTTAAGGTCTACAATTGAGTTGTGGTTCTTTGGAGTGGAAATATACATGTGTTGTTAATAAAGAACATTTCAGAAACCCGGTCTGTGGAGTTTTTTCTTGCATTACTCTCAAGAGTGATGGAAATAAAACCATACAAATCTTGGCTGTGTGGGGGAGTAGGGAAGCTAATAAAGGTGCATCAAATAGAGTCTGTGTGTTCCTGTTCATTTCTAGTGTTTCAGTTGTTCCTGTGAAAAAGAGATCTTATGAGAAAGACATGATGTCTATATCTGTCCCATATTTTTCTCAGATCCATTTCTTTGTAGCTCTCACATCTGTTCTGCATAGTTGATATATCCATATCTGTATACCTGAATATACCCATACTCAGGGCTGACACACACATTTCTGTGTAGCTATTCTTTCAGTGACCCAGAATAAATAATAATCTATGAACAAAACAAATTTGTACAGTGAATTTCGGGTTATGGTAAATCATAGTTTGTTTGGCTCTTTGTGAAAACATTGATGTAGTATTGTCTTAGGAAATTGGAAAAGGAACTGATCTGTGAATTTTTTCTTAACTGAAGCATTACTTAGAAATGTTAATAACTTTTGGGGGTGTTAAATTCACCTCGCATTTGTCTAATTTACATAAATCTTGTTTTACATGTCACCTTGTTAAAAACTAATTGGGGTAGTTATGAAAATACACACATAAAAGCATTTAGGATTGGCTCAATTTTATGCAGTTTGTTTCGGATGAGGACATAGAAAACATCTCTCTGTGCACCTTATTATGTTCAGGTATTGGTTGAAATAAGCTCAGCATCAGTGATTTTCTGCCTCTGAGCACATGGTCTGCATTTTATGGTGCTCAAATGTAGGCTTTCTGGGAGAGTAGCTGTGCTCAGGCGTATTAAATCATTAAAGCTNTTAAACTGAGGCTTGTATCTTCTTTATTTTGTGACTATGGGCAAACAATTCAGGTTTCCTAGGCTTCAATTTTCTCACCTTAAAAACAAACAAACAAATAAACAAAACCACCTAAACAACAGCCACCACCCATCAGAACCAAATATGGCTCACTTGAAGAGGCCTAGAGGCAAGAGAAGTGGACATCTACATTTAAAATCTTTACTGGGGCACGTGAATGATTTTGCCCTTGCATTGAGGTACTATTTTTATTCAAAACCTTAAAGAAAAAGAGATATTCAATTCCTGAAGGCTATTGATTTTATTGACCAGATTCACCTTTGTTCAAGCAACACAAATTTCCTTCCTTGGCTAATGTATTTGGTGTACTTGCTCTTTTTTAAAAAATTCTTTTCTCTCCTACTTAAAAAAATAATTTATATATTTTTATTTCATGTACACTTGTTTGCCTGCATGTTTATCTGTGTGAAGATGTCAGATCACCTGAAACTGGAATTACAGTTATGAACTGCCATGTAGGTAGGTACTGGGAATTGAACTGGGCCCTCTGGAAAAGCAGCCAGTGCTCTTAATCACTGAGCCATCTCCCCAGTCCCTGCTGTACTCTTTTACAGATATTTATGGACATTTTCAATCATAACACTAGCCTAACTTCAGAACACTTTCAGCATCTGCCCTCCAAACCTTAGAAGTCAGTGTGTCAATTTTCACTCTCTTTTTGCTTCCTCCAGCCCTAGCAAACATTGTCTTTCCCCAGAACTGTAGTTTTGCCTGTTATAGATATTTCATGGAGCTGATGCACACCCTGTGTACCTTCATCTGCTAGGCAACTACTTATGTTTTTTTTTTCCTCTAGATCTCAAAACCATAAATATTTCTTCTCCTTTCTTTTGGAGAAAGCTTGCTTTCCCCTCTTCTCTAATCTGAGTGGTCACCACTGAACCTGCTTCCACAGCTTTCTTTACAAGAATACTTCTGTAATGTGGCTCAAGTTCAATGTTCCTCTTTCTTGCACTCCATGCCATCCTCCCTTTCAGTTGATTTCCCTGTATAGCTGAGGCTATACTTATCTCACCTCTAATCCCAGAGCTTCATGTGTTCCTAGGAGGGTTGGCTCACTTTCATTGGTCTTCCTTTCTTTCTGCTTTCTTCTTCCAAATATGTTCACAGATGCCTTCTTAATACTCTCTGTTCTTAAGAACCCATGTCCTCATCCCTTTACTGTAATTGTGAAAGGCCTTTGAAGACTGAGAAAATAAATGTATAGAATGAATGGTTAAGAGGAGGCCCAGGCTTTGCTTCCAAAGATTTAATAGTGTTTTCCCCATCACCTACAAATCACCTCCCACCCTTTGGATTGGAATTTTAAATTCCCTTTAAGAAAAAAAATGTTAAAGTTTATTTTACCTGTTTATATTTTTGAATCCCAATTATTATAAAAGTTATGAACACAAAAATTAATTTTCAAATGTCACATTAATTGATAGACAATTTCAAGAGGCTTGGAAAGCATTCAAGAAGGGAGAAAGCTTTAGTGTTGAAGGTCTAGAAGATGAGAAAACAAGCCAACCAGACATTTTCTGGTTCCCAGGGCTAATAGGTGAGAAGGTTTCAAGGAGAATATAGTTCTCCTGACTCTCAGTCCAGTGAGACCTGAGCCTGCACACTGCCTCTTGATGTTGCGTGTTGGGCTTGGCTGTGTCTCCCTATTCCCAGGAACAGTATGCTAAGCTACCTGTAAAGGTCTCGGCTAGGAATCCTGAATCCCTTGTAGCACTGAGTCCCAGTTCCTAGTAATCCCCCAGAAGTCAACTGCTCTTGCAGTTAAAGTTAAAGCTTTTTAAATTTTAAAGTGAATTTTTAGCCACGTTTCTCTGGTAGGAGTATAGAATATTGTACAATTATTTTCAATGAATATCTGTCCTCATTTTCAATGTCCTCATGAACAAAGATGATGTAAATGGTATCTATACTCCAGGTTGTAAAAATTAAATACAGTAGATCATGAGAGTACCTGATATAAAATCTGGCTTGCTATAAATGCCAGGCTCTGTAATTTATTTTCCTTTAAAGTGAAGCTGTCATATGAAACATTATGTTGATATAAAACATGTACATGATATATTTAGGGCTGGTGTGCTATTATTTGCTAAATATACAAAATGTTATGAATTCCTTTGAATAAACATTGACTTGTATTTTTTAAGCTTTAAAGTAAAATTCCTCTGTCAGAATCTGGTTCGTATTGAGAGGTAAATTTCAATGAGGTTTCACACTGTGTGTGCTCAATTTTGTTTTCTTGAATCTTTGCATTGACTCATACCCTGCATTGCTATGTTTGTTATGTAATTTCCCATCAGCATGAATTGCTATGTTAACCAATATGACATTTTTGTTCTTTCAAGAAAACTTATATTGAGAAATATTGTATTCTATTATAATTAGTTTCCCTATTCTTAAATTGGTTGTTATTGATGCTTGTGTAATTTTTTATAGTTATATGCCTATAAATATGTACACATGCAATACCATATACATTATATATACATATATGACATCATATATATAATGCACACTATATATATATAATATTATTCTTTGCTTTTCAGTTTTTCTTGTTTTATTGTGTATGTGTGTGCATACATGAGTATGTCAGTGTGCTCACCTGTGTCAGTTGTGTGTGTGTGTGCATGTGAAAGCCAGAAGTTGATATTGGATGTCTCCTTCTGTTGTTTCCTACATTATTCTTTGAGATAGGCTGTCTCTTTGAGCTTAGTCCTTGCCATTTAAGTTAGACTGGCTGGCCTGCAAACCTTTAGGACCTGCCTGACTTCACACCCTCAGCACTGGAGTTACAGACATGTGAGGCTGTGTCTGGCTTTTTAAAATGTGGTTTCTGGGGATCAACACTCAGATCTTCCTGCTTGTACAGAAAGCATTTTGCCCACTGAACTCTCTCCCCAGCCCTTTGTGGTATATTCTTAAATGAATGGCATTGTACCCCCAAGAAATCCACAACAGCAAAAACAACTCTAGACATTTTTTAGCCTTTATTTTTCAGAGAAGGAAATTGAGGCCCACATAGAGGGAGTAGCTCCACACGAAATTGCTAATTTACAGCCCAGCACTCTTGCCCTTTAGTCTTGCTGTTTCCACCCAACCTCATTCTAAGCTAGGCTCTATCTTCTCCAACCACTTCTTCTTGCATACTTTGTCACTTAAAACCCTGTCTTCAATATAGATTTATATTATCAGCTGAACATTTAAATGATCAAATATTTTTTAATTTAAAATAAAAAATTTGTTGGAAGTCTCAATTTTGTCATAAATGATTTATTTTTCCTCCTCAACTTACTCTGAGGAATCTGAAACCTACAAAATAGTTAAAGAATACTGTAATGAATACCCATGTAACACTTTACTCAGATTAATAGTTCTTTCCATATTTGCTATGGTATATAAATATGTGTGTGTGAGAGAGAGCTAGGGATATGTGTGCAGCCATAGAGAAAAACAGACACGAACAGAAAGATTAAAAAAAAATTGATAGCTGCAGACACTGTGACACTATTTTCATACTTTTGCATATATTCCCTAAGATGGAGCAAATTATTTTTACATCACCACAATACTATTACCATTGTGCATAGTTTAACAATGGGTACATTCAGACAAATAGATCTTGGGTGATTTTTGTCATTGCAGAAACACCATGAAGTTTGCTGGCACAAACTCAGACAGTTACATCCCTAGGCAATGTTCTCTTTCTTACAGGACCACTCCTGTGTATAGTCTATTCTTAACTTACATATTATATAGCATATCTGAGGAATTTCATAGTGATATAATTTTATCTAATGACATGTCCCTTTCAAAGTTCTCTGGGTGTCACAATGCCCTTTCTAACTATGTATTGTAATTTGTTAGCTGATCATTTTAACTAAGGTGTTAGATGCCATTTTTTACTCATGTATTTATTTTTAGGTCATCACTAAAAATCATGGCTTTAAAAAAATTAATTTTTGGTGTTAAAACTTCCAAATTTTGCTTGTAAAGTGTTTCCAGGACTCCCTCTGTAGGTTGTCCTTATACTCCTATCAGTCTTTAAAATGTATAAAAACATGATCATGGCTTTTGTTCTTTGTATTTTATTGTGTGTGTGTGTAATTTATGGACATTTTTCAACAGGTTGTATTTTCTCTAAACTTTTGAGGAAAAGAAATACTATTCATTCCCCTTTACTATTCTGTAAGCTCAGCTCCAGCTCTCCCTGAGCTCTTCATCTCAGCATCTACTGAAGTACTTGCTCTTATGTGGGGCTCTCACAGTTAGACTAAGATGTTATTCACCCCTTTTACAGGAAACCTTGCATTTAAAAATAAAAATTGCTTCTAAGTATCACATTTTTCAATTTTCTGCTGCACATACACTAAGGATTTTAACATTTACAAATGAATTAATCACATGGTTTTGTACAGTGTGTTATTGTTTAAGTTATAACAAAATGAAAATAAAAAGATCAGAAAGTAAAAATTAAAAATTAGAAAGAAGACTAAGATAAATTAGTTACCTCCAGCCTCCTTAAATTCTAAATATCCTATTATTCAAGGAATGTTTATGGCATGTATGGTTAATAATAATCTTAATGAATAGAGTCTTACAGATCTGCACTATAGCTTTTGCAGTTTTTTTTTTAAACTTTACCTAATTTTCCTTATACTAAACTTACAGTGCAGACAAGATACTGTTCTAATCTCATTTCAGAGGAATTGAAATTTGGAGAGATTTGGCACCACTTAAGATATTAGAAATTAAAGGCAAGAACTTGTACTAGGACACAGTTCCTTATGTTTTAATATAATAGACCCCAAATAAATAGAATTACTAAGTGTATCTCGATACATGTCAGTTTGTAAACAAAGGATAGAGTGGCTTCAGAGTCTCAGATAGCACTTTTAAATTTTCTTTATGTGGAGAGAAAAATTATACAAGNGTGACCTGATCAAACTAGGCTATAAATTCCATTAGGTCAGGAATATGTATCCATTTTGTTATTTGATGCACTGTTAGCACATCAATAAGCTTCATTAGAGTAAATGAATGTCTATGAGAAAGAATCTTCATACCTGAATCATTTTCTAGTGACAGAAAATGAAACAGAATTCTGGACTGCTATTTTTTTTATGATAAAAGCAACCATATGCTTTTAGTAACAAAATCAAACAAAACAGAAGGGTCTAAAATAAGACACAAACATCTGCCTACTGTTGCCACTCACTCCCTGGAGATAATCACTGGAAATAGCTTGATATGCCTTCTTTGTTATGCTTCTCTTTGGTAACCCAAATACATATATTAAAATATATATTCCTCTCAAAATAACCCCCACATGTTTCCAAGTGAGGGCATCAACTTTGCCTTTTAATAAATACACATTTTCATTCTCTGTGTCACTGTTTATAGATAAGCATTTATCTTACTTCACTATTTTTCCTCTTACAGATTATGTTACAATGAATATTTTGTATATAAGATTTTAAAATAGTCTGCCAATAAATTCTAAAAATGCTGCACCCATTTCCAATATTCTAAATCCAATCCCATATGTTTCTCTTTATTTTTAGAAGCACTCAATGTTTTGTTTTTGACTAATTTATAGGAAAAATAGTTCTACTTACTATTCTCTGGTTAGTGGTAAAATTGGGTGACTCTAACTGTGATTGGTCAATATGTATATTTATTTTGTAAATTGTTTAGTCAATTCCCTTCCCATTTTTTCCTAATATATTTTTTCTTTGTCTTGAGCCTTCACATATTAGATAGTATCTCTGCTGGTATGTGGCAAAGTTTTTTTTAATTGTCATATATCTTTTAATTGTTTATAGAACCTCTCATTTCATNGTGTCTAAAATATGTACATTATCAAATCTATCAATCTTTTCTTCATAAGTTCTGAGATTGTGATCTTTCCCACATAAAACAGTACAAATAGATATATTTAATTTTTTAGAACATTTATTTATTTATTTATTTATTTATTTATTTATTTATTTAGTGTGTTTGTTGGGGGTGCATGCATGTTAGGGTGGAGGTGTGTGTGTGCCCATTTACATATCTATGGAACCCAGAGCAGGTCATTGGTAATACCTTTTTTTTTTTTTTCAAACTGTTTTTGGCCTTATTGCCTTGAGACACTTCACCTAGAAGGGTGGTCCACAAACTCTTGGGATCAACTTGTCTCCTCCCCACAATGGTGATGTGTAGGACGAATGTTTTCTCTGGTCCGACCTGGCCTGTGGTCCCACAGCCACTTATAAAATAATCACTCAGAAGCTTATATTAATTATAACTGCTCGGCCATTAGCTCAGGCTTATTACTGACTAGCTCTTACACTTAATTAAGCCATAATTCTTATCTATGTTTGCCACATGGCTTGGTATCTTTTCTCAGTTCTGCCTTGTCATATTGCTTCCTCTGTCTGACTAGCGACTCCTGACTCTGCCCTTTCTCTTCCCAGCATTCTCCTAGTCTGCTAGCCCTGCCTATACTTCCTGTCTGGCTACTGGCCAATCAGTGTTTTATTAAATTAGTGTACAAAAGCATTATTCCACAGCACTGATGCTATAGGCATGCACAGTCACACCTGACTCTATATGATTGCAAGGGATTTGAACTCAGGTGTCCATGTTTGCCTAGCAAGGGCTCTTATCCACGTTTCCATCTCTTTAGTTTTATTTTTGTTTGACAATTTTACTAGGNTTCCTTTTGCAAACTATTTCAAATAAGAGTCCAAAATGATCTATTCTCATTGAATGATCATAGTTTTAACTTGTAATTTAAACAAATTGACATAATTTTCACATTTTAAAATGCATCTTTGTAATTTAACTCACTGGTC
The DNA here is from genome assembly GCA_001675575.1 of Neotoma lepida. NCBI lineage: Eukaryota > Metazoa > Chordata > Mammalia > Rodentia > Cricetidae > Neotoma > Neotoma lepida. The sequence goes on from LZPO01055892.1 coordinate 27,654, forward strand.
TTTCCCAGACACTCATTACATTCATTGTTTGTGTGTACATACCATTCAAATTACTATAAGCTTGTGGTATATTTTGATACCCTGTAGAACAAAGCCAGAACAAAAACTTTTTTGAATATTTTTTATTTTTCTTTCTTATTACACTGCCCTTTTTTCCAACTCAATGGTGGCTCCTCAACCTGTAGTTGTACTGGTTTCTGTTTACCTTGGTTCTTCAAGATCCCATACTTTACATTCTCACATACCACAGCCATTTTCCTCTTTCAGGCTGGGTTCCATGTGGTAAAAGCACTATTACTGAGATCCAGAAGATTTTAAACTGTGTATATAACTGAATAGTTGATTAGGACAAATTTAAGTAACTAGATGATTTTCTGCTCATTTGGCTGAAACATAGAAGTAAAAGCTCCAGAATTTAGTCTCACCTTATTCTACAAATATATAGATATATTTAATTTCTCTCTCTATATATATATTTTATATATATAATATATTATATAATATATATGTAGTATATATTTAATTTCTGTTTACCTGATTGGACATGCCAAAATTTGTAGTTTACACTGAAAATTTTTAAAAAGCCATGATAGTGTCTCCATTCCTTTTAGTTGTTTCAAAGAACAGGGTAGTATAGTGATACAATCAATCATCTTGGTCTAGAAAGATAAATTTTATGCTAGTGGAAAATAAGAATTACTATTCTAATTTATAATTAATTTAATGATAATAATGTAACAATGGTAAACATAAAACATTATAGTTATGATGTGATTTAACTGTCCATTGTGTTTCTATACATTATAAAATTCAAATTTTTTTTAAAATGCAGTCTTACTGACAGAATACATTGATGATATGGGTGCAGGTATTTGAATCTTGAGTGGCTATAACAGAATAAAATTAAAGATGGTAATGAATGATAGAAGGAAATTTTGTATTTTCAAACTGAAAATGAAATTCTGACTTCTAAATTTGGCATTGGTAATAAGTTTCCCTTTTATTTGTATATTGCTTTAGATGTGATATGGAGCATTTCTCCTCTCTTGATCCTATACTGAAGAATAATTATTGACTGCAGACTCACTTTACATTAGGGCTGGGCTATAGGCTTCCCTGCTGCTGAACATAACAAACAGCTGATGGTGGGATTCCAGATGTTTCCATTTCTTTTTGTTTAAGACTATTGGACCTCCCAGGAGCAAATGTCATCATGGTAGAGTGATAGACCCTGTCTCCTTTATGTTAGTAAGAAAGTTTTAACCCTATAGCATTGTCAGAAATGTAAATTTGGTTCCTGATGGACAAGTAGGTTTCACAGACCTAGAATATCAACTTACTATCAGTGATATCCTTCAGAAATGGAGCTGTCTAAATTGTGACATTACAAGCTCATTTAGAAAGTGAATCCTAACTGGAAAGACAGCTGTACTCATTTGATCTTGTAAACAGGCCATACGAATTTCCACAATGAGCTCTGACTGATGAACATACAGGGAGTATGTCAGCTGTGTTTTTTTTTTAAATTGCAAGAGGAAGAGAAGGTTATGGGTAGACCAGAGTGGGAAATTGATGGCACCTAATGGGGTTAAAGAGGACTCGTAACAGACTCTGTTGGGAGAGAGAAGGCAAGGCTGGTGGGGAGCATTGTCAGGTGTTCGGTGAGATGAAGCTCATTGTCTCTCTGATTTACTGTGCTTTCTTCCCAAATGTGCTTTTGGAGCCCAGTCAGCAAAGCTGGATTTGAAAATGAGAAAGCCTACCTTACATCCCTTGACAGCACCCCTTCACTTCTGAAGTGAACAGCCTTTCCCAGACTCATCACATTTTGATGTGGCCTGGAGCTCAATGCCATGGGATGAGTTAATCTCCTCAGGTACACAGTGGTTTCAGTTGGAGATTGAAGCAGTTGTTTTAGACCAATGGCTTAATGATCTATGGCTGTTTACATACTTTTAATAATTTTAATCTTGAAACAAATACTCCTTTCTCGTAAGTCCACTAAAAAAACTTTCACTTTAGATTTCACTAACCCCAACCACAGCAAGCAGGTAGAAGACAATAGAACTACAGATGTCCCTGATGGTAGGAATTTGGCATTTGAGCTTTGGAGGGAGAAAGGTGTGCAACTTGGCTGCTTTTTTGTTGAAATGAGAAAGACATGCATATGTATTAATGCTGCTAATTTTAAAAGCCAGACAGGAAGATGGATTAAACTGGGTAGAAAAATAAATTTCAAGAGTGCTTTGAATGGTAAAGCAGGCACTGAGAGGAAGGGATGAGAGAAAGGAAGAAAGAGAGGGAGGGGAGAGAGGGGGGAGGGAGGGAGGGAGGAAGGAAAGAAGAAAGAAAGAAAGAAAGAAAGAAAGAAAGAAAGAAAGAAAGAAAGAAAGAAAGAAAGAAAGAAAGAAAGGAAGAAAGAGAGAGAGAAAGAAAGAAATCCTACCCCATCTCAAAATTATTTTCAGGCCAAGGCTAAATTTTTCATGGTGTGAAACTGTGATGCTTTTAATTTCCTGGCACAAGATAGACTGAGGCCTAACATACCGGGCCTTTACTCCTCCCGGAGCCTGCCTTCTCACTATTAAAGCTGAGCTTTTGTTGGGCTGAAAACTGCTCGTACATTGACCATTTAACTTGCCAGCATTCTGCTCTCCTGTGGAAAATGCGGATCTTCAGCCACATAATGTCTTTCCATTAGCGATGGCGGCTCTCCAAAGTAGGGCTGTGGTTTAAACACAAATGGGCAGTGTGGGCCAAAATGAATGCAATTTTGAGTCTACTATCTTTAAAAGGTGGATCTGGAGGCAATTTAGTGAGTGTAAATTACAATTGACTTTGGAAGAAATAACTCATACACTTGAACCTCCTCAGATGTGTAGCCAATAGGGGGTAGCCAGGCTAACATGAAATTTTACACATCCATCAGCTAAAGAAGAGATCCAAATGTAAAAATCTAGCTATCGTATGGATTCGTAACACCCCCTGGAGGACTTGCAGCCCACAAATCAATGAATGGTCTATGCTGAGCCAAAAATGTACTTGCACCATGTTTCTCATTTTTCTTAACCATTTAAGAATGAGCCTGAAAATCACTCTTGCAGAAGGTACTCATCTGCAGTGAGGGGCACCACTTACAGCATCCAGAAGCATATGTTTTGGGCACCTCCTTAGTCCTTGCAGTGAATGGCTTTGTTACCTTTAAAACTTAAGCCAAGAAGACATTTTCCACCATGCGGGTGTTTTGATGTGCGGTACTTTAAAAGGTATCAGACCCTGTTCTGTTAACAGTCTGTTCTTGGTTACTGTATCACCTCTTCTTGTGTGTGTGTGTGTGTGTGTGTGTGTGTGTGTGTGTGTGTGTGTGAAAGAACTCTTCATCTTTTGCTGATGTCAACAGCTAGAAGTGCTTCTGCTTTTGCAGGCTCTATGTTCTCTCTGNGTGGTTCTCTGTTTAAGGCTGCAGAAAAGACATGTAGTTAATGTGAATATCTGGGTAACAAGGAAATATTTTTGTGGTTAAAATTGTAAAGTGCTAACAACTAAATTATAAACANNAAGAACTGTTTACTCATTAACTAAGTAAATAAAATACACATCCTCTTTTTGAACAGTGAGACTGTCAGTGACAAATACTTCTACATTCTTTGAAAAAGATGTATGATGTTTGAGCTGTCTTTTACAATTTAACATATTTCAACACCAGTATTTTCCATATTTAAAATATTCAATTAAAATATTTAAAACAAAGCCTCATAGATATTCTCTATGTACTACTCCAAGAAAGTAAATATGGCAGAAAATGTTTTCCATCTGTAGAAATTTGTGACTAGAATTCTGAGTGTATACTTCACTGATGTTTTTATAAAAAACTAAATAAGAATATGCATATAAGGTTTCCTTCATTCTTCTTTCTCTTTTCCTCTTCTTCTTTCTCCTCCTTGTCCTCTTCTTCTTTTGTTATGTAACATTCCAGTTAGGAATTTCATCCAGCTGATCAGTAGAGAGT
>LZPO01055893.1:23409-35217 GCA_001675575.1 Neotoma lepida
GGGGGGGGTTCTGTGGTTGGTATGTAAAATAAGAAAATCTTTTAATTAAAAAAAAAATAGCCTTCTAAAAAAAAAAGAAGAGGGGGCATGAGTGCTGAGACCCTGCAGAAAGTGACTTGAGGACAGAGCAAGGACAGCAAGCAAGGCTTGCTTCAGATCCGCTGTCTTTAAAGGGAATATTTATGTCACCCAACTTGATAAACNCCAACTATACAGTAAAAGGCAGACCCAATACANTGATTCAAATTTCCCTCAGTGCAATCAGGCCACTGCTGGCTTCAAAACACCGTATTAAATAAATCTCCACTCAAAGTATATATAAACAGCCATTTGAAAAGTAAACTCTTTAAAAAACTAAGAGGGTAAAGTGAATACACAACCCAAATAATAGCATCCCCACAGAAAAGAAAATAAGGATTGAAGTAACTCGACCTGACCTTTTCAATTAGGTTGGATTCCTTATTTACAAGTTGGGTGAGTTTCTGCAGGTTTGCATCTATCATTTCTTGTCCAGCTGGAGAGATGCCTGAGAAGCCAGGAGAGAAATCAGAGAAAGCAAGGAAACGTTGAAAGACTTTCAAGCTGTTTAAGATTGAAAACAATTCTTTTCCATTTACCTACCCTCCCAATTTCTCCACGCTCCCCCGCAAAAGAAAACAGAAAAAATATTTTGGGTTCAAGGGCAAAGTTAGGAGGGACAGCAGTGCTCCACAGGAAACCAGAAAGGAAGACACTGAGCCACAGGACATGCAGTCAGCTACAGTGGTTAGTAAAGGCACGGTGGTCCCAAGATTATGTTGCCCACCTCCCTAATCACTACACATAGGTCATTGGTTATAACGCTATAGGCATCTCGCTAAGGTAGCAATTCCCTAACAGCTACTCACCAGGCACCCAAGACATTTAAAGGGACTTTTAAATGTCTTTTAAAAGCAGAACTTTCTGGGATTGATCCCAGGACATTTTAATTTGGGAAGTATGGAAGAGCTGTGTAGTCAGGGTTGTGAGCCACTGCTCCAGAGTGACAAAGTCGGATGTTACTTAGTTCCCTAACTTCCCTTTTCCTAGACTTCCCTATATGTAAAGCAGATAATCCACCACAAAAAAATAGCCTGTCTACCTAAGCCAGCTATCTCATAACTTCTGTTTCTTAAAAGGACAACTTCAGCCACCTCTACAAATACAAACGTGGTGCCCAGTCCCTTAAGCACAGGCCCCCAGTCACAGAGAATTCCATCCTAAGTGCCAAGAGCCCTCTACTTACTATATCTCCAGTTTGATGCAATCAGTTTTCAAGTAGTAGAATCATGGGAGTGTACCTCACCAAAGTCAATCTGCTACTGTTTTCTGTTCATGAAGGAAAATGCTGGAAGCAGCAGGTAAGAATCATTTAAAGTGACTGCCCATTTACATGCGGATAAACACTACTTTTTAGCAGGGACTCAACACATGTGGTTAAATCTTTTAGAAGAAAATGACTCACTTCAGGGGAGCAATACTTTTAAAGAAGATCCACGTAACATGTAAAGTCCAGAGGGTGGTGGGGGTCAGATGTTTTTCCCCACGTAAATAAGAACATGGCAGCAGACAGAACGGGCAAACCACCAGGTCTTGAAGCTATGACCCAGAATCTAAGACAATCCACAAACTTGTTCTACTTCCGCACTGCCAGGAGACTATTAAAACAGTCAATCCAAATAAACATCAGCTAAAGAAAAACTGACTTACCCCCAGGACCATGCCTAAAGTAGCTGTTGAGGACGTCATCACAGAGGCGGCACAGGTTGGAAAGTTGTTTTAGGTGCTCTTGTAAGTGAACTTTGGGAAATCGCACTTTATAAAGAGGTGCAAGGAAACCAAACACGTAGGCGTCCAAGGTGGAAGGCCTGGAGACAATGGAGCATTTAAGGGAAGCCTGACTTGGACTGTATTTTAAAAGTTCTCTTCACACTATCTGTCAAGTCTAATAGGCAGCATCATGTTNTGAATGGTCTACTACCATTTTTATTTCCAAAAGTGAGGCGGCCAGGGTTTTACCTTCTAAGTAGTTTTCAAAATATCCNAGCCATTTATTTTGGTCAGAGGAAACTGAGGTTGTAAACTGCAAACATTACGGACTGGAAGCAGAGTGAGAGTAATGTTCGACACGTTCACAGTCACATATGCAGCACGTTAAGCTAATGTAACATTAATGTCAACAGAAAGATTTCCTACAAAAGCCCAGTAAATCCTGGGCTAAGATCTGAACCCAGGGCCTCACGCATGTTGTTTGAGAGCTCTGCCACTNGGCTATACCTCCAGGTCCTCTGAAGTAAAAAACTCATCTTCCAGGGGATGGGAGAGCTGGCTTTAACTCACATTTCACTGAATATACCCACACAACATATCGAAATGACTCTCTTNTACATAATACAAATGATAAATTGTACTTATACAGTAAATAACTGTCAACAGTCCACACAAATCTAATACCAACCACCAACCCTGGGACTTAGGAACTGTTGGGTGACTTTCTTCAGGGTGCTNATCAAGAAGGGCATGGTAGCACGTGTGCAACACACAAGGCAGTGGCCAGTGGCTTCCTGATCAGGGACATGCACTAGACGGCCTGTCGGAGGTGGAAGCCCAGTGGCTATTGTGGCGGGGCCTCAGTCGGAAGGGCNCTCATCTTCTGCACTAGAATCACTGGCCCCAGCTTTTTTCTTTTCTTTTTTAGGGATAAGAGATAGCTTACTCTAGAGCCAAATATGAGTGGCCATGGCCCAGAGATACAGATTTAGGTTACTCTAAATAGTGTTTCCCACCATGGCAGCAGTTTCAGGAAGTTTTTATATAACAGGACAAAGAAAGCCATAAATCAAGCATTTTTCAAATATACTGGCACAAACAGCAAAAAGGTGGATTACAGTAAAATGACTTTTAAGGAAATTTACTCACGTGTCACCAAAGAAAAACTGAGATGTTCCCAATCTGTTTGACAGGAGATTTAGGCACTCCTTGGCATCTCTGTATATCTAAAAAGGATGGAAGATACTTTGGAGGTAGCATCCCTAGGGAAGGCCACCAGTCCACTCTCCTCTCCCTTCCCTACAGTGCTTGGCTGGGAGAATCCTGTACCTGGGCTTCCACCTCCTGGACGTGGTAGAGGGGCGGTTCTCCCCTTGTCAAGAGAATCCTATTCAGTGCTCCTCTAGACATCCTTCCAGGCAGGATTAAACTTAGAGGGAATGGGATACGGGAGGCAAACCACGGCTTAGTCACAGTAAAGTAATTGTCATTCTCAACCCAGAAAGTGTGAAGCTGCCAAAGGAAGGTTAAACAATTACAGGGACGTTCTTCTGCTAAAATAAACATCATTCAATCAACGTGACAATTTTTTCATAAATGTCTTTGAATAAAGTAACTTCATTTGAATTTCCAGATAAAATGACTCAAGGTAAAATGAGATTATTTTAAACATACNAATTTTGTTGACTGCTGTATCTCAACACACAGAATAGAGCCTAGAACATAATAAGTGCTCAGTAAATATTCACCGAATATTAATATTAATATTATATAACCAATTCTATACATAGAGCAAAGTTTCATCTTCCATTAGTGGTGTTTATTTCAAAAACAGTATTAGTGCTGGAGTGGAATTCAGCGGTAGACGGTTTCCCTAGCCAAGCAAGCAAACAAACAAACCAGACTACCCACTTCCGTGGGGAGTTAAAAGTCTAAGAGAACCCAGTTTTGTCATAATATAAAAGGTCAACACTAATATGGGAAATTTCCTCTAAGACNCCGTTTTGTTCTTTCTAAACAGACTACAACATTCTCACTAAGTCACTACAATACTACAGTACTCAGAAACACTCACCACGGCAGGGAGAAGTTTCTCTTCTAGGAGGGCAATGTAAGCCAGGGTATCTGCCCCTTGTTTTGCTGAGAGTTCACAGTCAGCATTATATTTCTACTCAAAACAAAAACAAAACGTCTCAGAGGTCNGAGAACATCCCAAGGACAAGGAAGCTAAGCAAATTAGAACTCCCATTCTCCCTCACAAATGTCAATCCTGACACTGGGTGGTGGTGGGGGNACACTAACCCACCAAATACTGTTCCTTAACGCAAAGAGGGTTCTCAGCACCACACCATACACCAAGTGGACAAATGTTGCCTACGGTTTGTCAGCTGACTTCTATTGTTTCGATGCTTATTAATGGCCTTTGTTCAGAGTACAGCATGTGGTACAAAGTCCATAAGAAGCAATTATTTTTAACAAGAAAGGAAAAAACATGGCTCTTCCTGTTTTTCTCCATACAAAAGGAAATTCTTCAATTTAGAATATGCTTAAATTTTAATGGTGCAGGGTTTTTTCCTTTGAGTACTGACAAACCAATTATAACTTTCNTGCTTATATGAATCTTTATGCTTAGACATCACAGATTTAAGACATAAATATTTACATTTTCANGCATTTTAGATACATGATTTCATAAAGTCTGTAACTATCAGATAAATGCTTTTTAAAAAGTAAAATACAACTCAATGGTAGAGTGCTTGCCTACCAGCCACAAAAACCCCAGATTCAATTTCTAGTACAAAACAAAACAAAAAAAGAATAAATGATCAAATAAGTTGTGATTTGGCGGGAACTCAGGTGTCACACTTAGCATGAAATGTATAGTAACAACAGAANTAAAGTGATAATGTTATCAACAAGAGTAATCTTGAATAACTAAACTGAATCTTCTTACACTATTTCTATAAATTCACAAAAGTATACATTGTATGTACGTCACTATGACTTCCAAATCACAGTAAAATGCATGCTTTACGGCACTAATAAGCAAGTCTTTGTTTCTCTTTGTCAAAATCCAGGCATTCCCAGTTGCACAATGAATTGAAAAAATAAAACCACCTTATAATGAATTAAAAATAAATGCCAGTGCAGTGGCTGCAAACACCTTTAATCCCATCACTCGGGAGGCAGTGGCAGGCGGATCCTTGTAAAGCCAGCCTGGTCTACAGAGAGAGTTTCAGGATAGCCAAGGCTTCCAAGACAGAGAAACACTGTCTTCGAAAAACCAAAACCAAAACAAAACCCTGCAGGGCGGTGGCTGAACATGGCTTTAATCCCAGCACTTGGGAGGCAAAGGTAGGCTGATCTCTGTGAGTTCAAGGTCAGCCTGGTCTACAGAGTGAGTTCCAGGACAGCCAGGGATACAGAGAGGAACCATGTCTCGAAAAACCAAAACCCAAAGCAAAACCAAAAACAAACAAAAGCCATACAGGATGCCAGGGGTGATGGGTTATACCTATAATCCTAGCATTTGATTCCAGTCTGTGCTGCANAGTGGCAGCCAGGGTACACAAGAGTATAACCCAGTCTAAAATAATAATAAGTAACATNCAGAAAACTATCTAGTTCTTCAAAAGGAGCCACCCACCTGTTTTCTTAAAAAGTTTAGTATTTTTGCAGGCTGAGAAACAATGCTGTCTTCAGTTGTCAAAATTGGTACATCACCTATAATCAAAAACAGTTTACACACAAGCAAACATCGTGATTTATTCTGAAGATTACAATACCTTAAAAATTATACCAATTGCACATGGAGAGTATGTGTTTGTAGTTTGACAAGGAGCAGTCCTGGAGCGCATTTTCATTTCTCCTTTTTCCACAGATTTGGCTTGCACTTTGAGTTGCTACTCAGAGTGATCAAATCACAACCAACCCACAGCCAAGATCATTCTAGGAAGCTAAAACGCCAGAGGTACTCTAGGGCTGTGTACCCATGGCTTTAAATGCAAGAAGGGGTCCAAGTGTTAAAAAGGCAAAAAGGGGCGTGTGAAATTATACTGTACCTCTTGAACCTCTCCAGGTGTTATCTATAACATTGACTTTCAAGGGTGCGCCTGAGAACTTGGCATAAGCCTGAAACAGAGTTCACAAAAAGACATTTTAGACGGAGCAGTCATGCGGGTCTGCAGAGCGGCTCTGACAGCTGCATCCGCAGAAGCCGAAGGCTGCCCGCGCCCCTCCCCCGTCTGCAGTCGGTGACGTGGGGCTGCAGGAGGGCTGAGGATGCGGGGCTGCAGGATGCGGGGCTGAGGGGCTGGAGGATGCGGGGCTGGAGGATGCGGGGCTGGAGGATGCGGGGCTGGAGGATGCGGGGCTGGAGGATGCGGGGCTGCAGGATGCGGGGCTGGAGGATGCGGGGCTGCAGGATGCGGGGCTGGAGGATGCGGGGCTGCAGGATGCGGAACTGGAGGATGCGGGGCTGCAGGATGCGGGGCGGGCGTGCTCTCTCCCACCACCGACCCGGGCAGCGCTGCCAGGCCGACACGAGCTGACGCTTGCAGCCCCGTCCCCAGCGGAGCCCGCAGCAAGCCTGCCCGGTCCTCCCGCGCCCCGGCCCGCGAGGCGCCCTCACCAGCACCACCAGGGACTCGCTGTGGACCGAAGGGAGCCCCCAGCCGCCTCCCCAGCAGCTCAGCTCCAAGGGGGCCGCCATCTTGCCGGGGCCGACCTCCGTCACCCGGAAGTACTCCTGCCGCCCACTCTCCAGCACGTGGAGTGGCGGGGGCGGGAGTGACTCCTCCGGGCTNTGGACAGAGACCGAAAGGACAGAAGGTCGGAAGAGAATTTAACAGCCAGACTGGGCGCTAAAAGGACTGTGCCATAAGGAAACAGACCTGCTAGGCATCCTCAGAGTATTTATGACATGCGGTATTACTGCCGACATCACTGTGGTACACCTAAATCTGTAAAAAGACTATCCACACAAATATAGTTTAAAATGACGTGGAGGTGGTTNGTACACGGTAGGTCTCTGTAGTGTTCAGTTAACTTNACAATGGGCCATTGCCTGCTTTTCCAGTCTCAAATTTCGTTGCCATTCCTAGGTTAACGTGATTCGACCTCATTAAAAATTAACCCTGTTCGAAAGTTGAGCAGATGACTCCTGTCTGCTCACAGTGCTACTTCNGTAATCCAGAATAGCTTTCTTCTCCAACTCCTCTCCCCAAATTGAGTTTAGTGGGGCTGGAGAACTGGCTCAGTTAAAAGTACTAAAGGCTCTTCAAGACTTAGCTTGGTTCCCAGCACCCACATGGTGCTCACAGTCAGTGTAATTCCAGTTCCAGGTGATCTGAGGCCCTCTTCTGGACTACACAGGCACCGGGCATTNGTGTGGTGCACATCCGTATATGTGGGCAAAACATANANGTAAANGAAAAAAAAAATTTAAACTCACCTTTCACAAAATTAAAAGCTCCTTCCGGCTTCCTGCAGCTCCTTGTATGCACTTGAATTTTGCTTCTGTCTTAGTCATAGGCTTTTTGCCTCCCACTGTACAGAAGCTCTTCTAGGAAGGACAGGTCTGGCTTCGTAGGTGTGGGACAAATGCAGACACAGAAGGTTCTTTGCTTACAAAGGCCTGAGTTCACTAACTGCTCTGCTGTTGCTATCTTGAAATCTTAATCTTGGCATAAAGGGCTCTGCATTTTTATTTTAGACTAAACACTGTAAATCATTCAACCAGTTTTGTCTACGGGTCTAATGGGTATGTACTAAATATTTCGTAAACATTAAACCTGCTAATTTCTCAGAAAAACCATTAAAGAGATAACAGCATACTTACTTGCTTCCAGAGGTAGGACCTGGGTGCCGTGTGGTTTTTATAGGTAGTGCAATAGTCTTTCTGGATTAGCCTCTTCATACACCTCTGGGCTTTCTCTTTTCCTCTGTCACAAGGAGATGCTTGTGTCCCCTTCGATGGAAACCTCCGCAGATTTCCATAACAGTAATATTCAGCAATATTTGCTAGATACTTCCTCAGCTCTCCAAAATCCCAGTGCTGACCTGCTATGGTACTTTTTAAAGATTATGTTTCAAAAATAAGATATCCTAGAAATGAAAGAAAAGACATCCCATCCTAAGAATCCATTAGTCACACTTTTCAAATGGGAAATGCTTAGCAAATGTACAGTTGAAACTAAACAACACATTTACTGAGCAGATAGTACATACAAGACACTAGAAGACTTTGGAGGAATACAAAGGTAATGAGNCATGGAGTCTCTACTTGGGAGTTTAGAGTCTACAAATCGGACATCACACACAAGTAGGTATAAAAAGTCATTGTTGGGCTGCAGAGATGGCTCAGCCATTAAAGGCTAAGCTCAGAACCAAAACTATGAAAAGTCACTGTCACTAGTAGATTTAGAGATATATGTAAAATACTAAAAACAAAAACAGGAACAGNGCATCACTGCAGGACCATTGGAGGGTGTCTGGTTCATCTTCAACATAAAGAAGGTAATTTAACTTCCTGATCTGATGTAATGGAAACTTCATGCTTTGAGAAATAAAATTCCAAGCAATAAAGCTCAGAGTCTGTGTTCTACAACAAGGTATTTAAAATAATCCTACANTGAGAATGTGGATTCTCTGAGTCTTGTTGGCAGTTGGGGTAGTGGGTGATCAGAATTCTTTGTGGGCACTATTGTGGCCTTTTCTCCCACCACTCCTACTAATGATGATTTAATTTGCATTAGAGAGAAGTTAAATCTCTTCCCTTATTGTTAAGTTGGGGCAGGTAACAGTATCTTTTTCNATCTGATAAGAGAATTCTTTCTTAGAGGTTTATTTGTGCCTGGTTGCTGTAATTCCTCTTGAAAGTCTTTATCTGCTAGATTGAATAATTGAATTTTAAAACACTGGTGAACCTGATTGCACAACCAGGCTGAATATTGTTCCAGACAATGACAAATTTCAAACCATCAGAAATCATGCCTGGTATGGGTACTTGGCTCCTGTGACTTTCTTGGCTGTTAAAGAGGTTGTTCCGAGTTCATCAAAATCNTAATTTTAGATTCTTCCTAGGCAAAGCGTTCTCACTATCTGTAAAACATTCATGTATGGGCAGGATAGCCTGGACCACAGCTTTATAATGACTCTTCCAGACCGTGTTTTCCCTGAACATTTTTGTTTTTCAGAAGATGCACATTAAGTGGTTTCATCTGAACTCAGAGGACCCGACCTTGGCATCTAGTCCTATTGCTCATGTGTTTCTTAGTTTTACTTGGGGCCATAATACAAGTTCTGTTAGAATCCCTGTCCGCCCATTTCTGTGACCAAGAATCTGCGAAATAGAGTTGCCAGCAAAGAAGCAAAGTTTGTGATAGATGATCATGCAGTGTGGTCCCTTATGGGAGAGTTAAACTGAACACCCTTGAATGTCCCTTANTTTATGTTCAGATATAGAAATCCTTAAGGAGAAAAATACCATTGAAAATAGGTCAAGAGAACTGTGTTTTTTCTTAGTTTCTAAATTTGCTCTCCATTTGTGAGCCATTTTGATTCCTCAGCTCTTCAATTATAAAGTGGAGGTTCTGCTAGCTCTGAGGCACTATCCATTATATGTGTAACAAACATTTATTAATAACTGACATTTATAGAGCAATTCCTATATACCAGAATTGTTTTCAGTATGTGATTTCAGTATGAAATCTCTTGATTTCATAATAGCTCCATGAAGCAGTTCCTGTTAACTCTCTTGGTTTTGTGGAGAGATATTAACATACAAGGATGTTAGTTAACTTTCCCAAACTTTCATAGGTGGGAGAACAAAGATTTGAACCCAGGCAACCTGCTTTAAAGCCAAAACTCCTTCTTAACCAGTGTTACAATGCCTCCTATAGCCTCCCAAGAAATCCATTTGAAAGTCTACTTTTCGTTCATTTGAAGGTATTTTATTAAGATCTTTAAAAGTCTCCTTTTGTGACATGATACGCACATTATTACTTCTTTAGGTAATGTTTAACATTAGGCAATTGAGCAAATTAGTTGAACAACTTCTGTGTACGTAGCACGTTGTAAGACAGCGAGGAAATAAAAACTGGCATTCATGCTTTCAGATGAATAGTTGGTGAAATAAGAATTCTATGTTTGAGATAACTTAATACTAACAAGATATACCATTTTGTCAAGACCATAAGCCTAATGTTTTAGATAAAGGCTTTAAATATCTTTCCATGCTTGGCAAAGGCATAATGAAGGAAGCAGGGTGTTGATGACATTGAGTCATGAGTCTATTGGGTTTAGTTTAACACGAAGGAAAGAAGGCCATTGAGCTAATCTAGATGAGTGAAGCTGTGACATAGAAATGAGGGTGTCTGTGGCAGGAAATTATAAGCTGGATATTGATGGAAAGGAGTGTTGCTTAATTAATGGGTACCATGACTGGAACTTGTGGGAAAGTGTAGTTTTGAAGGATGTGAAGGAAGAAGAAAGCATCTGAACAGAACCAATAGATTCCCCAGTCAAGGGCAACAGGAGTAATAGAGTTGTTTCATGAATATAATAGGAGGAGAGGTTTTATGAATCCATAAATTGCATCAAATGAAGCAAAAATGGGCTGGGAAATGAAATGAGGAAATACTGCAGAATATCATGAAAGAAGACCATTTGGCACACCTGCACTGAGCATTTAACACAGCAATGCTGTTAGAAATCAAAGTGCTTGAGGATTACTANAAGAAGCAGTGCAAAGAGCAGGGGTGGGTAAGATCNTGAAGACATAAAAGAAATAGAAAAATCAGACTCATGTAAAAGATAAAGTTTTTGAAAGAGTTGACAAGATGGATTTANAAACAGATGAAGAGAGAAATGGCCATTGCGAGCAAAAGCCTGAAATACTGGAAAGAAGGATAGGATCCTGAGAGTTGAGGGGCCACCATTAGGAACTTGAGCTGTGAGGCTAACACTGGAAATGAGTGGCATGTTTTCTCCTTGACACTGAGGAAGCTTGAAGCAGGAACACAGGATGCTGAGTAAGCTCAAGTCACACTTGTTCAAATTTTTCCGTTATGATAGAAAGAAAAGGTGCCTAAGAGGGAGAGAGAGGTTGGGGGGAGGGAGACAGAGACAGAAACAGCGTGGAACTATCTCCAGGGAATTGGTTGACAGTGACTAGAAACATTGCTAACAGTGCTAAAAATCAAACATAGTTCAGCATGAAGATAGATGATGCCAAAGACAGGCTAATTATGAGGTGCCTCCAAACAGGCACAATTTAAATATTCAACTTTTTTAGTGACAATGATATTGATTTCAGAATGTAACCAGATCAATTTACATTTTACCAATGATGTTAAGTTTTATGTAGATACCTGACTTTTAGTAAATCTTAAGGAATTGTACTTAAACATGATGGTAAGAAAAGGAAAAGGCTTTTAAGGGCCAATGGAAGATGGCATCAGTAGCTTCAGTGGGATGGCATTCAGCCATCATTAAGTCTAGCTGCCTATACATGCATGTGGCTTCCTCCAAAGATACTTAGTTACCCAGAAGCATGACTAGGGACCCAGGTTTGTTCATCCATTGGGTGGCTGTGTGGATGTTGACAGGAGGTGATCCATACTGGAAGGGCTTCATTTGCCTCTCTATCTAGCAGAGTGAACTTGAGATCTATGTTTTGCATTAAAACAAATTAATTGCAACAAAAAAATATTTTTAAAATTATCTGGTATGGTGTTCAATGTATCCTAAAAGAATAAAATGATAATTGTATTTTAAATTTTAATTATATTTTAAAAGTGATGAGGGTAATAGGCCCTAAATAAAAGTAAGACTTCTACATCTCACTGAAAGTAGCAAAACAAATACTAGTAACGGTGATAAGATAATCATGCACCATTGTCACACTGAGGGTAGCCACTAAGAAGATGATAGAAGAGGTGAGGTCATAAGTGCCAGATGAATCAAAATGGAATTTTCCAGAGTCCAAGAACCCATGAGGAGACACATGCATGAGTGTGT